>CABHPP010104421.1:12225-38924 GCA_902168425.1 Peromyscus attwateri
TTCTTCTTCTTCTTCTTCTTCTTCTTCTTCTTCTTCTTCTTCTTCTTCTTCACCTCCCACACTCAGAATGCTTTTAATGTTGATCTCTGGAGTTCATGGTCCATCCTTTGTAGGTCCCTAAATTCTGACATTGTCTCTAAATGCCTGCTTCTTGCTGTAGGCCAATAGTCTTTTTTGTCTTCCCCAACCTTTACATCACTTGAACGTCCTATGAGAAAGTTCAAAGGTCCAAACAGTCTGATCTCTCTCATCCAAACACTTTCACCACTGACACTCCTATTTTGTTGGGAACAACTCCATCTTCCTAGTTGTTTAGATCGAAACCTTGGAGTCATCCTTGACTTCCTTTTCCCTCACACCCCACATTCAATCCAAAAGGAAATACCATTGGCTCTAGTTTTAAAGTGTATCCGGAATCCAGATTCTTCTTGCTTCCTGCTCCCCTCCCACCACAGACCTACTGTCACCTCTTTCTACACTACCATCTTTAAAAGTCTCCCTGCTTCCACTTGAGTCTTTTCTACTTTTTCAGAGTTTATTTTCAACAGAACATACAGAGGAACCTTGACTACATAAGTCAAATCATGTCACCATTCTGCAGGAAACCTTCCCAAGACTGCCTAACCAAACACAGTAACACCAACCAAATCTTTAGAATGGCCCCCAGGTCCTTTGTGATCTGACCCTTGGTCCACAGAGCTTTTCTCTCGTTTTCACCAGCTTCTCTTCCAGACATTGCATTCCCAGTACTTCCAGAAGGAACTTGCAGACATAATCCAATGTGCTTAGGGTATCTGAAGTGTTTCATCTTCTGGAAACATTCTCTGTCCAAATATTCTCAACACCAAAAACTCTCAACAGCAGCCCTCCACCCCATCCCCCAGCTACTCTGTGCTTTCTCCTAACATTATGTCTAAGGTCCATATACTGCTGTTACGAATTTTTATCCTCAGCTTCTGTGGGAACATACTGTCAGGGCCTTGGACCTTTCCTGATTTTATTCACTAAGGTGTCCCAATTGTCTATGTAGAACAGATTGCCTTGTGATTATTTCTCATAAACCCGCCCTACCACAGATCCCCCCACCTGAAGTGACAGCAACTCCACCCTTCAAATGACTCAAAGCACAGGAGGCATCCTCACCTCTTTATCTGCTACACCCACATCCAATCAGTCAAGAAGAATCAAAACAATTGCTCAATAATTTTATATTGAAGAGTCTATAAGGTTAGCTCATAGCATGACCCAATCTTACTACCACTAATCATTTTACATATCTCAAACACCCATTAATTACATGAATAGGTATTGATAGTCTTGCTAAATATTAATAAAGAATCTATATTTGTCTGGCTCAGCTTCTGAGTTTCATAGAATTCATTAACTACCTAAGTGTTGGAGCTGTGCACAAAATGTTTGACAAAACTTATAGTTCTTTTAGCTATGAAGGGATCAGTACATATTTGTTTATAGTGATGGAGATCTTGATTTCATAATCAACTAAATCAGAAGTCAGAGTTCTTATCTTATTAAAAGGAGTTAGAGAAATAGTTCAGGCAAGAAATTGTTTGCTGCATGAGCAGGAAGACCTGAATTCAGATCCCTAGCATCCACATAAAAAGTCAAGTGTAATAATAGCACATCCCTGTGACTCTAGCCCTGAGTGAAAAGAGACAGGAGGATCCATGTAGCTCACTAGGCAGCTAGTCCTGTTGAGCAGGTTAGCAGCAGGTTAGTGATCACCAGGTTCAGTGAGAGACCCTCTCTCCAAAAGTAAGGTGGGGAAATGGTAGAAATAGATATTCAACATTAACCTGTGGCCTACATATGTGAATGCACCTACATACACATATGCACATATACAATACCACAGACGCACACACAGACACACCAATTAAAATCAACTCTATTTGAATTCTACTGAATGCTAGAGATAAACAAAATTCATAAATCTCAACAATTATCTGATAGAGAAAGAAGATGTTTCAATACAGTGTCACAAATAGAGTATGAGTAGTGACACAAGATGGGAATAAATGGCTTTGCAAGTCAGAGGACATGTAGGAAAGACAGTCCCAGCAGGGGAAAGCTGAACACAACTTTTCATTTGCTTCTGAGCTTCTGCCCTTTGTTATAAACGATGCTGCTTTTGGATTCAGAAGAAACGTGACAAGGGAATATTCAATTCATGATCCAGGATTCACGTATTGTGAGAGGATTTGGATTAAATCATTTCTAAAAATCCTCTACCAAATGTTGAAATATGATGATTCAAATGATCAAAAAAAGGACTGTATTTAGTCTAGTTTTGACTCAGAATGCTTTTGGCAAAGACTGCATGTATAATACTGTTTCATGTGTCTGATGCCAAAACTGAAATATTAATAGACCGTGTTAAGACTTAAATCTAGTCTTAGACATGTCTCCAAGATGCAAGCTAATTAAGAGACAAAATAAGTCTGCAGCCATTTCTTTCTGTGAAGTGTTAAAACTGCGAACAGCTACAATCTGTCCTTGCATTTTCCTTGAAAGTAAAATCGCCAGACAACAAAGGCAAAAATCCCTGTTCCTATGCAACAGTCCAGCAGAATTCTATTTCAACTCTGTTTTAGGAAATTTTGACCACTTGTTATGGCAACATTTTCATCTAGAAGCTGTAAATTGGTCTCAGCATTGTTTTTCCAACAAGCATGACTAAAAACATTGACATCTAAAAACTAAAAATAAGAAATCAATTTCACCTTTCCCTGAGGACACTATGCTTCTTTTGACACTCTTGAGTGTGTGCACATATGTGTATGTTTGGATGCTTGTGTGTGTGCGTGTGTGTTTGAGTGTACTTGCCCAAGTGTGGAGGCCAGACAGAGGTCGATGTCAGGTGTTCTTCTCTTGCTCCCTAACCTATTTTTGAGAGAGTGTCTCTCACTGGGCTTGGAGCTCACCGCTTTAGTTAGACAAGTCCCTGGGATCAGCTGTCTCTACACCCCAGCACATGAGTTACAGACTCTTTCAGCCCTGCTGGGCTCTTACATCCATGCAAGGGATCTGAACTTGGATCCTCAGGCTTGCTTACACAGCAAGCACATTGCTCACCAAGCCATCTTCACAGCCCCTCTTTTGACATTCTTTAAGCCACTGTCAAAATGGAATTGGGTTAGAGTAGTGATTCTAGCACAAATTAGACAATTCTTTCTAAAAAAAAAAAAAACCCTCTGTTTCTCTGCCTATAAAATCGAAATAGTGAGATTGTCTTGTTGCCCAAAGTATTTGTGAGGGCCAATGAGACAAGTGGTTTGAAAGTGCATCACAAATACTAAGACATGTTATGCAAACGGAAAAAAACTTGTATACTGTTTTAGCTGCATTATTAATAACATCTGGGAAGTAGAAAGAATCAAAATGCCCATCGACTGATGAATGTATGGGCAAAATGTTGTAATACAACAGCATATTATCCAACCATAAAAAGAAATGAAGAACTGATGTGTTACTACATAGCTGAAGCTCGAAAACATTATGCTAAAAGAGACAGGCTGGAGCACAAATGCCGGGTTTGTATAATTCCATTTCTGTAAAATGCCAGAGTAGCTTAATTTGTGGAGAAAGAAAGTAAATTGGTAGTTGTCGGTACCTGGGAAGGAGACCATGAAATTCCTGCTAATGGGTACAGGGTGATAAAAAAAGGTTCTGAACTGAGATAGTAATGGTGACTACAGCACTGAATTATATACCTTAAAGAATAAATTCATAGGCATTGGAAGGATAAAGTGATTTTCAAGTATACAATACAAATATAACATATAAACATTTAACAATTGTCATTATTTCTGAGTCACTTGTTTCCAGGTTAGAGATATTTCCCTGGGGATATGATTGATTGATTGTTGATTGATTGATTGATTGACTGATTTGTAAAAAGAAAGAAATTTCTCTCTTTAGTGCTTAGGGTTGCCCTACTCAGCTCCTGGACAAAAGTTGCAGACAACTGATATTTAAAAGACCCCAGGGGGGTGGAAATAGTTCAGTTAGTTGAAATGACTGCTTGCAAGTCTGAGAACCAGGGCTTCATGTGCAGAACCTACATAAAAGAAAAC
Organism: Peromyscus attwateri; assembly: GCA_902168425.1. NCBI lineage: Eukaryota > Metazoa > Chordata > Mammalia > Rodentia > Cricetidae > Peromyscus > Peromyscus attwateri. Next base: position 16,320 of record CABHPP010104421.1, read on the forward strand.
CAGGCACACAGGTCCACTTTTTTTTGTTTGTTTGTTTGTTTGTTTTTCAAGACAGGGTTTCTCTGTGTAGCTTTGGTACCTTTCCTGGATTTCACTCTCTAGACCAGGCTGGACTCGAACTCACAGAGATCCGCCTGGCTCTGCCTCCCAAGTGCTGGGATTAAAGGCCTGCACCACTACCACCCGGCTTTTTTTTTTTTTTTTTTTTTTTTTTGGTTTTTCAAGGCAGAGTTTCTTGTGTAACTTTGGAGCCTGTCCTGGAACTTGCTCTGTAGCCCTGGCTGGCCTCGAACTCACAGAGATCCGCCTGCCTTTGCCTCCCAAGTGCTGGGATTAAAGGCGTGTACCACCACCTCCTGGCCAGCACTGGGGCTGCAAAGACAGGAGATTCCTGGGGCTTCTTGGCCAGAGAGCTCCTGACAAGGTGGAGAATTCCTGAGGAACTATATTTAAGGTTGTTCTCTGACTTCCATATGTAAGCACTCACATGTGCAACACAAGTGCAAATGTGCATTACACACATGCATATGCACACACACACACACACAGAGCAAGAAAAAAGGAAGGCTTTAGAATTCATACACATGGCCACATGCAACAAGAATTCCATTTGTAAGCTGAGCATCTTGGACAGGTAGAATCTCTTTGAGGAGAACTTAAGACACCTGCTTGTGCTGTCACCACAGTGAGCACTCAGGCTTGTACCTGGGGCTTATTCTTCCAATTTCACTGGGAAAAAAAAAATGTGTGTGTGTGTGTGATTGTGTATGTGCCTGTGTGTGTCTGCATATGTCTGCGTGTGATTGTGTATCAAGGGGAAAAATGTAGAGACAGACACACTTTCGACGGGGCTTTTGTCTCTCTGTGATTAAAGGTCACTAGGGCTTCTACTGTTCCCTGTTGTAATCATTTGTCTTGATTTGCTGAAGTTCTGAGCCACTACTTTTTAAAAAGGAAGTGGCAGGGGGTGATCAAAAGCATACTGTTAAGGGGCTGGAGAGATGGCCCCGTGGTTAAAAGCACTTGCTGCTCTTCCTGAGGATCAAGTTCAGTTTCCAACACCTACATCAGGGAGTCAGGCACCTCACAACTGCCTGTAACTCCAGCTCCAGGGGATCCAACAGCCTCTTCTGGTCTCTGAGGGAGTATGTGCACACACACTCAGATACAAATAAAAAGTAAAGATACATCATTGCAAAATATTGATATAATGTTTAAATATGCCCTCAGATTACAATCATCTCAAATGTGATACATTATTGATATTTTTTTAATCCACAAAGTATTTTCAAACAAAAGGTAATGTAATCTATTTGAGCTTGACCATTTTCTAAGAGCAAATAATAAATATAGGTCAGATAAAAATAAATTTGGTGAAAGTCATGTGAGTTTTACTAATAATTATTTTATTCTCTTTCTAATTACTATCTTTTACAACTCAAAGGAATGAAATAGAATAATAAATGCATAAGGGAGTTGAGGGGTGGTGAATGCAGCTCAGTTGGAAGAGTACTTGCCTAGCCCGCACAAAACCCGAGGTCTGATCCTCAGCACTGCATAAAACAAGTGTGGTGGTCCACACCTGTAAACCTCAAGAGGCAAAGACAGGACAACCAGAAGTTCAAGATCCCCCTGGGCTACATAGGGAGTTCAAGGATAGCCTAAGCTGTTTTATTATCTTTTTTATTTTAAAAAAAATTGAAACATTTTTAAAATGCACATATTTTACAAGAAGTGAAAACAGGTCTAAAAGCCACAAACACATGCTGCTCCGGTTTCCTTTGCTTTTAGTGTGGAAATACAAAAAGACCCTACGGAGACTGTTCGGTGTCTCCTAGCTGTGGTGGATGGTCTTAGCTTCCTCAGGCTCGTCTGTGTTTTATGACTTTCTGACTTTAAAGAGAAATCAAAAAGATGTGATCTTTTTACAGTGAAAGAAAAGAAGCTGGTTGCAAATAAAAACTCTGTCAATATTCTAATTCACTGTCACAGAATGGTGTCCTCCCCCGATACAAGCCCAGCTTCCCTGTGAGTTTAGAGCACTTGATATAAACACAATGGACCAGCAAGGACAGTTCAACACACATCCTTTAAAAGTCATTTCTACTGTTTAACTAGATTTTTTTTTTCCTTTTTCAGCTTTTTGGTGACCATAAGGGACTCAGCCTAAATAGCATAATGCTTTTAGAGAAATGCTCCTTTTTTTTTATTTGATAATGAGTTTTTAAAAATAATTTGTAATTAGGACATTGCATGCAAACAGGAGATGACTAAGTTTTTTTACCCCCTTAGGAAAGCTGAATATTTTTGTTTACACAGTTACTTATGTTAGTAAGATCTACTTTCCTAGAAAACACCAAAGTTTCATCTGTCTGGTGTCCAAATATAATCATTACAATCATTTCTTAGCCAGCAAAAAGCTGACCCTCCCCTTGGGTTAAGAGAGCATTATTCCTTCCTAGATTGTCTTTGAACTGGAACATCAAATTTTTTCCTGCCTTTATACTCAATCAAAACATTGACTGTCCTTGGGTCTCCAGTCTATTGTCCTCTGGATAAAAGCTGCATCAGCTCTTCTGGGTCTCCAGCTTGCTGATTCTCCCTGCAGACCCTAGGACTTGTCAGCCTTTTTAACTACGTGAGCCAATACCTTATATCTCTTTAGGGGTGTGTGTGTGTGTGTGTGTGTGTGTGTGTGTGTGTGCGCGTGCGCGCGCGTGTGTATACCATGCATGTGCTCTATGGGTAAGAATGCTAGTACATACTTAATACAAGAAAATATGTCCTGGAGTCCCAGATCTTACTGTTCTCCAACTCTTCAAAGTGGCCTCTCCTGAAAAGTTCACTGGGGCTGGGTAAACGTTGAAGACACACACCCTCACTCTTCAACACTGCTAAAGCAATCTTGGCTAGCTTCTGCTTTCCCATTTGTTCCACACGTTCTCTAAGTAAACTTTCAATTTGTCATAGAAAAAGCAGCAAGTACTTACTGTGGTGCATAGTAGTTGTATGTGAAGGTTTGCTTATGAATAAATGAATATGCTAGACCATGTGAAGAGATTGACCAATAATGCATAGCACCCCCCTGCCCCCAGCTATGGCAAGTATCCACAGCCATGGCGGATGATGGATGCATTCCTGCACTTGAGTTGTAGATTTATATACCAGCCCATCAGTCACTGGGGCAGGGGTATTAAGCCTGGGAATTGTTTTTGTTCAATTCAATTGTAATTGACAAAGAATGGATTTAGCAAACCTCAGAATGTCTGTAGGCATCCCTGGCATTTGAGTGGAGAGGTATAAGATCTAAGAACAATCTTACGACACCTGGGGAAGCCAAAGACTTTAGAAAAATACCCAGGAAATCAGCAGGTTTTCTTTTTTTTACAGTCTAAAATTTAGACGTTTCGCTGCGTAGCCTTGAAGTCCCAATCTTCCTGTTTTAGCTTCCTAAGTGCCAGGGTTACGGGCATGAACCACCACACTCTGCTTAAGCAAACTTTTAAGGAGAATAAATGCTGAATTTAATCTTTAAAAAAAAAAAAAAGGAAAAAGGAACAGCTGGAGAGATAGCTCAGTGGTTAAGAGCACTGGCTGCTCTTCCAGAGGACCCAGGTTCAATTCCCAGGACCCACATGGCAGCTCACAGTTGTCCGGAACTCCAGTTCCAGGGGATTTGACACCTTCACACCAATGCGCATAAAATAAATTTAAATAAATTATAGCTGGGCGGTAGTGGCGCACACCTTTGATCCCAGCACTGGGGAGGCAGGGGCAGGCGGATCTCTGTGAGTTCAAGGCCAGCCTGGTCTACAGAGCAAGCTCCAGGACAGACTCCAAAGCTACACAGAGAAACCCTGTCTCGAAGAAAAAAAAAAAAAAAAAAAAAAGGAACAATGGTAAATTCTAAAGTTAGTAGATGCAAGAGTGAGCACATGGGCTAATAAAGAGAAAATGAACATGTTTGAAGTCACAGCAATCCTTTCCTACCCATCTCCTCCTTTGACAGGATAGGGATGATCTTGATCTACAAACAAGAAATGTGAGGCACTTGGAGGCTTCAATAATTTTAGAATCTAAGACTCTAAACCAGGCTGCCTCTACCACCTTCCATCCTTGAGTGGTCTTTGTAACGTGTTCATTTCCTGCTACACAGTTTGAAGACAATCAGTTATATGCTTTACCTAATTTGAATGAATTGTTTCCAAACCCATGGGTCACATGGGTTGGCTCCTTTAGTCTGGCTGAGCTATTCCTGATTGGAAAGGTGCCTCTTCTGGATCTCCAGCATCCTTGGTGATGGCCCCTTGTACATAGGAAGTGGTTAGGCAGAGACCTGACTCAGGAGCCATCCCTCTCCCTCTTTTAGGCATTGCCTGGAAGGCTCTGGATGAAGTGGCTTACACAGAACTTCTTGGAGAGTTAAGCCAAAGCTTGCCAGTAAGTCACAGGCTGCTACAATCAACAGAATGGAGGAAAACTTCACTGTTTTTAATATAAAGGTCTTTATGCCCCTCTACCTGGCTACATCTGATAGTTGAGCTATTTCTGTGGCCCCCAAAAGGCATCTGAATTTTGAACAGGTGCTTACTACCAGGGTTCTGGGTTTATTCCAAAACTGTACTGGCTAGGAAGTACAGGCAGACAGGGCTGGAACCAGCCACTGTACTCTTAGTGAGGTTCCATTCTTGTCACTTTCTCTGTGATTAAGGGGGGGAGTCGCCTCCTAAAAAAGCACCTGCGACTTTCAGGAGTGCCTACCTTCATCTTCTCTCTTTTATTCTTGCTGGCACTCCCATCCTCCCCCCACCAATATCCTATTCCCTGGCCTGTCCCTGGACTTCTTACTTCTCCCAAATGAAACATCCAGGGACTTGAGGGAGGGCTCAGCTGGTAAAGTGCCCGCTGCATAAATAAAGCATGAGGAGCTGAGTTTGGATCCCACATGAAAAAGCAAAGTGTGGTTTACTCACCTCTGTAACCCTAACTCTGGGTGGAGTGGGGAAACCAGCAAATCCTTCGGGCTCCCTGGACAGTCTGTCTGACTGATGAACTCTGACTTCAATGAAAGACATCCGAGGTCAATTTCTAGCCTCCACATGCAAACACACACACACACACACACACACACACACGCACACACACACACACACATCTGTATACACATGTGTACACACATATAATACACACACCACAGAAAACAGATAGATAACTAAGTAAATAGAAAGAGGAGAGCATGACTTGAAAGAAAGAAAAAGATGAGGCTAAATCAAATCCTACAGTTCTAGACACTGAGTGCCGGTGACAATAACAATGGAGACTTGAACCACATGCCGCTGCTGAGTGCTTCCACCTCTTATATGATGCTCAAAGGGATTCGTGCTATTTTATCTAAGAAGCAGCTGAAGCTCCAGATACGTGGCCCGCCTGATGCCACAGGGTTCTGGGATCGCAATGCCGACCTCTTGTCCCAGGCTCTAGGTCATAGCACTCCTTCTTCCTGCTCCTGCCCTTGGCAGCACTGTCCTCTACCCCGAGGAGTATAGAGCTGCACTCTGGCTAAGGCTATAAAGATCTGTTTCAGGAAGGGAAGAGGAGAGGCAGAGGAGAGGGGAGGTGGGAGTCTTTCTTCTAGGCTTCCGCTGTGTAAGCAAACACATCCAAGAACACAAAGATTCATTTCCTCCTGAAACATTGAGAGTCTTGCATAGAAATTCATATTCTTCCCATTAATATCCAATTTTCATTAGCTCTTGAAGCTGTCCTGGTTTCACTCAGTCGCTGCGATAAATACCATGATTCAAAGCATTGGGAGGAAAGGGGTTATTTCAGCTTACACTTCCAGGTCACAGTCCGTCATTGAAGAACATCAGGGCAGGAACGCAAGCGCATCCATGAAGGAATACTGATTACTTGCTAGCTTATTGGCTCACACTCAGCTCACCTTTTTGTTGTTGTTGTTTGTTTTGGTTTTCGAGACAGGGTTTCTCTGTGTAACAGCCCTGGCTGTCCTGGAATTCATTCTGTAGACCAGTCTGGCCTCGAACTCACCGAGATCCACCTGCCTCTGCCTCCCGAGTGCTGGGATTAAAGGTGTGCGCCACCACCGTGGCTCAGGTCACTTTCTTATACAGCCGAAGGGTTGTTAACCCCCTGATCAGAGTGGTATTACCCACAATGGGATGGGCCCTCCCACAGCAATCATCAGGGAAGACAGACTGGCACAGACATGGCCACAGGCCAATCTGATCAAAGCAATTCTTCCATTGAGGTTCTCTCTTCCCAGGTGACTCTATGTTGTGTCAAACTGATAATAAAAACTAACCAGTGCAGGAGCACTGCCTTGACATTTCTCCAGACCTGAGGAGTGGATGGGGGGAGGTGGGGGATGGGGGACTGGGATTGATATGTAAAATGAAAAAAAAACTCTTTTAAAATTAAAAAATGTAAATAAATAAATAAGAATTACATAATATGGGGCCAAATCACCTTTGGAAACAAGGAAAGGAAGGCTGAAGAAAATGAGGAGTTTCAATGTTCCTTTTCATAAATTAAATGTTTGATAAATTATCATCAATGCTGGTACCTCTTTAGTTGGGTGTGGTGGCACACGCCTTTAATCCCAGCACCCAGAGGCAGAGGCAGGAGAATCTCTGTAAGTTTGAGGTCAGCTTGGTCTACAAAGCAAGTTTCAGGACAGCCAGGGCTACACAGAGAAACTGTGTGTCAAAAAAAAAAAAAAAAAAAAAAGTTGGTACCTTTTTAATGTTTTTACAACTTTATGTAAAATGGAGGAGAGACTCCAGAAAATACATCCTACAGTCTTAGGACTCTAGAAGATCTCAAATCTGGCTCCACTCACATGGGTTAAAAGAAACTTATGGCAGCTCTGAGAGGGTGACTTGTGGGCCAGAAAGGGGCATGCTGAGTGAGTTGCCCCCATGCTCTGAAAGCCTTCCATGTAATAGCACCTACTTCATTTAAATAAGAAAAAACAAGGAAAATAGAGATGGCATGCATCCATACACTTACAATACATTCAGGGTGGAAATCCATTCGACACTAATTGCTTAGTAAATTAACAGGCTAACAGAATTGCCCAGAAATTGTTATTTAGTTTTGTGTACCATAATACAGTGTGTTAAATACAAACTATTGCTGACCCTAGAGGAACTTTTATTTAAGAAGGGGGAGAAATCATGCCTTAAAGCATTCATTTCTTTTTTTAAAGCTCTCTGCCATCTGTTTGAGTAAAAGACTGCACAAGGTCAGTAATCATCATTACCACTAATTATCTATCACTAGGAATCTATTCCGTTTACCATGAGCAGTGCATTTGAAGCACAACACAGGCTTATTAAATCCTAGGCTAGGGTTTTATTCTCCATAGAGATTTGTCTTTTACAAAACATGTTAATATTCCCAGGTGGACTCTAAGGTCAAAAAGTACAGCATCCCAACCATCAGTGGCTCTATGGCCAGTTCTGAGTAGCCAGTCTACATACTAAGAGGATGGGAAGCATTGGAATCCACTGGATGTAGGTATTTGGCCAGTCACTAGGAAATCTTAACTCTGTTAGAAGTCTCACAGGTAAATTTGGAGGACAGATCTTTCTCTTTTTTTTTTTTAATTATCTTTATTTTTTTAAACAGCATCTAATGTGTTTGATGCTTTTGTGACATATTCTACCAAAGTGGGTCTTTATGATTCTCTGTCCCCACCTTCACCCTCTGCTACCTCTGTTCCTGCCTCACAGCCTCCCCTGCAGATTCTTTTCCTCTTTGACATTCATCTGTCTTACCCACCCCTCATCCCTCCTCATCACTTAATATTCTTTCTCTCTTGGTCCTTCCTGTTTAGACTTTAATCACACACACACACACACACACACACACACACACACACACACACACGCACGAACACACATGCATTATAGGTTGAGATCAGTAGATGAGGGAGAGCACGCAACGCAGGTTTTGTTTTTCTGAACTTGGCTTACTTTGCTTAACATTATACTTTTCAGATCCATCCAATTTCCTGAAATTTTTATGATTCCATTTTTCTTCACAGCCAAAGCATTTTTAATGGTGGGTGAAACACTGGTTCACTTACTCTACACATTCACGCAAACAGTTAATTGCTTCAAACCGTTGTTGGCCCACAGAAAAATCCTGACTAATGTGCTTGATTGTAGTTATAGTGAAATGACTACAGGTGCCTTAGCTTGCTACTTCAATTTGTTTCCAAGAAGGGATCTACTTGGAAAAGAAGGAATTAGCCTCTCCCAAGGATGAGCCTCTTAATTGGTTATCCAACACAAAGTTGCCAGCCCTGACGTCATAGTCGTACAAGCCACGCTGGACAGACTCTGGAAGCTCAGAAGCTGTATTTATAAATAAATATTTGTCTATGTATGTGTGTGTGTGAAACAATAAGAAGAGGCCATCAGTTTGAGAGGAAGTGAGGGGAGGGTTTAGAGGGAGGACAGGGAAGAGGGAAGTGGTATAATTATAATTTAACTTTTAAAAGGTTTAATTAAAAATGATCCACTAACTTAATTTTTTTGAGAATTAAAATAATAGGAGGTCTATTTTCTTTTGTGTCTTACTAAGCAAGCTCTTTTTCCGGTTATGAAGATCTAAATGTTTCAACTTGCATTTAATGCCCTTGGCAGTTAACTACCAGTTCATATTTTTAGTCTCATTGCCTACTTATCTTTATGTAACTTGAGCTTCTATAAATCAAGTTTATATAATGATGCTTGAACTTTGGGGTCTAATTAATTTGAGGAATTTACTCAATGTATATAAAATACATTTATTTACACCACTTATTTTTCTAATAGTTAATTGCTCCCATGCCATACCCCTATCCAAAGGCTATATATTAACTGTGTTTGGGGAGATATATCCTCCTAAATTCCCTTCCCTGAGAAGTGCCATCACTCACCCCACCCCATCAGGGCTGACAAAAGAAAGCATTTTATCATATGGACTCATTCCTGGTCTCCTGGAATGAGTCATTTGGAATCTATAGTTGACCAATATGATTCTTCTCTGAGAATCTGGAATCCACAGTCCATTCAATGTGGGAACCTATGTAAAAGCTCATCTAGGTGGTTGAGTGAACACCACAGCAAATTCAAGTCAAGTATAAAACACACGTATGTGGGATCAGATGCCAAGAGATAGCAAAGAGGCTTAGTTTGTGGAACAGAAAGAGTGTATTTGCAAAGCCTTGCATGGAAGGGTCCAGCAGCCACTGAAAGGCAACTGTTGTCTATGGCAGCTTCTCCAGTTTGCATCTCCTTTCCCAACTGTGCCTCATTTACAAGAGAGTGCTGCACAGGGTGGCAGTGCAGTGGTGGCGCACGCCTTTAATCCCAGCACTCGGGAGGCAGAAGCAGGCGATGTGAGTTCGAGGCCAGCCTGGGCTACAGAGTGAGTTCCAGGACAGTCTCCAAAGCTACACAGAGAAACCCTGTCTCGAAAAACAAAAACAAAAAAACAAAAAAAAAAAAAAAAAGTGCTGCAGCCTAAAAATAAATTCCCTTTCAACTAGAATGAATTGGAGAGGGTCTCTGTCTCTTATAATCATTCAACTTTGCCTTAAAAAAAAAAAAGTTACCCCACTGTCTTAGGGTTTCTATTGTTGCAACACCATGACCAAAAAGTAGGTTGAGGTGGAAAGAGTTTACTGGTGGAAGCTTACACTTCCTTATCACCGTTCATCTTCAAGGAAGTCAGGACAGGAACTCAAACAGGGTAGAAACCTGGAGGCAGGAGCGGACGCAGAGACCATGGAGGAGTGCTGCTTACTGGTTTGCTTCTTATAGCTTGCTCAGTGTGCTTTCTTATAGAATCCAGGATCAGCAATCCAGGGGTGGAACCACCTGATATGGGCTGGGCATGCCCCCATCAATCACTAATGAAGAAAGGGGTTGGGGATTTAGCTCAGTGGTAGAGTGCTTGCCTAGCAAGCGCAAGGCCCTGGGTTCGGTTCTCAGCTCTGGGGAAAAAAAAAAAAAACCTAATGAAAATGCCTTATAGCCAGATCTTATGGAGGTATTCTCTCAATTAAGGTCCCCTCCTTTCAGATAACTCTAGTTTGAGTGTCAAGTTGACATTAAGACCAGCCAGCACACCCACTCAGCAGACAAGTTGTTCGTGATACATTTTGAAATATCTATCCCAGCTCGGTAGATCCTTGCCTTGCTATATAGGCTCTATTGCTAGTGACCTGTCTACTTTCCTATTCTCAATGTCTTCCAATCACTACCCCCACATAAAGAGGCTTGGATTAGTAATCTGCTTATGTTAGGGCAGGGTTCTCAACCTGGAGTAATTTCATGGGCATGTTAGGTGCCCTCTGTTTACAAAGCTTAATGGGGAAAGGCACTAATGGATAGAGACCAGAGAATGCTGGGAACTATCCTGCATTGTATAGCAGTGGTATCCGTCTCTGTGTCCATGCAGAAGGTAGAAAATTCTATTACAGAGTATTGGGCAAACGACCTTCAAAAGTTATTTAACTTTATGCTTCGAAATCTCCTTCCATGAAAATAGATGTGTCTCCTACAGGGATCTCACAGGAGTTAATATGGTGCCCTGGGGCCTTACTAATCTACCATAGTTATATTAACATATGAAAAAAATAAATCTCATTTAATCATTATGCCACTGTAGAACTATTTTTTTTTCCTTATTTTAACTATACTGAGGTTGAAAATTTCTTGGCAGTAATGGATTACATGTTTACCAATCAAACATTTTAGGATTCTGAAGGCTCTGATTAGAACATACACAGAATAAAATTTACCTTCTTAATGATTTCTAAATGTGTAGTGCAGTGGTATTAAATGCATCCATATTGCTGAGTAACCATTGCCACCATCCATCTCCAAAAATCTTTTCATATTGTCAATTTGAAAGCCTGGACTCATTAAACAATAACTCCCTGTTTCTTCCTCCCAGGCCCATGGTACAAACCAAATTTTGCATTCTGTCTCTATGAATTTCACTATGCCAAGTACCTCATATAAGTGGAGCCACAGGGTTGGTTCTTTGGCAGTTGGCTTATTTCATTTAGAATATTGTCCTCGGGGTTTATTCATAGTGCACAGTATCTCAGAATTTCCCTTTTTTTTTTTTTCACAGCTGAGCCACATTCCATTGTTTATATTTGCCACATTTACCTCAGCCATTCATCTGCAATGGATTCTGGGTGGCTTCCATGCTTTAGCTTTTGACACTAATGGTTCTACGAACATGGTAAGGCATACACACACGTCTTCCAAGATCTTGCTTTCAAGGTAGAGGTAGAGCTAGAACTGCTGGGTCACATGGTAAATCCACTTCACACTTTGGAGGAACTGCCAAACTGCTGGTTATTGCAGCGACCAAGTTTTATATTCCTACCAACAGCACGGAAGGGTTCCAATTTCTTCATCTCCTTCCCAGCAGTTGCTGTTTTTCAGTGACACCTGTTTGTGTGTAATAGCCAGCCTAATGGTGTCTGTATATGTTTGTGTTTTGAATTTCCCCACAGATTAACGGCATGAGCATCTTTGCATGTGTTTATCAGCCATGTGTATCTCTTCTGTAGAGAAATGTCGATTTAAGTACTCTCCCCATATGTGAGTCAGGTTGCTCGCTTAGTTGTTTTTGAGGGTTAGGAGTCCTCGATACATTCTGGCCACTTCTTTTCTGACCAGCTATTTTCTTACATTCTGTGGGTTGCATTTTGCTCTGTGGAAAGTGTCTTTTTTTTTTTTTTTTTTTGAGCTGAGGATCGAACCCAGGGCCTTGCACTTGCTAGGCAAGCACTCTACCACTGAGCTAAATCCCCAACCTCGGAAAGTGTCTTTTGATGAACAACAGCAACAACAACAACAAAAAATATATAAGTTCAATTTATCTCTTTTTCTTTTTTGTCCTGGGCTACCTGGATCTTTAATGTCACCTACAAGAACTGATTGCCAAACAAGTCAAAGTTGTGAATCTTCGCCTTTGTTTTTTGAAAGAGTTGCTTACAATTTATTTACTTATTTATTTGTGTGGGTGGGTGTACATGTGGTGGTCAGGGGACACATTGTGTTGGTTCTCTCCTTCTGCCAGATTCTGGAGAGCAAGTGAAAGTTATCAGGCTTGGTGGCAAACGCCTTTACCCACTGATCCATCTCACAAGCCCTAACTCCAGTTTTGAAGGAGTTTGCACTGTTATTTCCTTTTCTTTAATTTTTTTCAGTCAGTGCCGGGGACTGAACCTAGAACCTTGTACTTGCTAGGCAAATACTCAACCACTGATCTGTACCTCCAACTCCCTTACAAGCATTTTATACAATAGTTTATTCATATTTTTAACTTGATTTGTTTTAAGGAGTTTTATTTTTTCCTGGTAAAATCTGTAGCCTAAGCATGCCTGGGTTAAAATACACAGAGATGTATTATTTGGTGATGAAACACAAAAAGGCAGATAGCATTGAGGATGCCTTTATGTGGTGTATGCATCCTTGAGCATGTACCTGATGCACAGAGTCCAGGGTGCCAGTACCAGAAATAGAAAAAGACTTTTAATAGCAATATAGGAAAAGATAGGTATATTAATTCAGGTAGGCTAACAGCTGAACAAAGATATAAAAAATACATTTTTGTTAAAGAAAGGAGAATTATTTCTTGCTTAATATACAAAATGAATAGTAGGCTCTCCTCCAAATGATGATGCAGAGGATATGGTCCCCTCCTTTTTTGTGCCATCTGTCACACATGGCTTTGAAGGCTCGTGTGTCCTTCCTGTCAAGCTGGTAGAAAGGAACAAAGAGGGTAAAGAGGCCAAGCTGATTCTTAAGCAGGCTATTTTGGAAGTGTCACAAACAGCTTGGACTCTCCCGTTTTTGGGCATGGCATGAGTCACCTGGTATTAGGGTCTGACTATGAAATGTCCACCTAGAAGCCTTGGTCCTCAGCTGGTGGATTCCATTCGTTGAGAGCTGATTGGATTGTGAAGGCTCTGACTTAACCAATAGACTAACTCACGGATGGAGTCATGATTTGATGGTATTATATTGGGAAGTTCCAAAGCTTTCAGGGGTAAATGCCTATTTGGATTAGAGAGGTCATGGGCAGGGGAGGCACTGGTACCCTGGACACTGTGCGCAAGCAGGTACATGCTCAAGGATGCATACACCACATAAAGGCATCCTCAATGCTATCTGCCTTTTTGTGTTTCATCACCAAATAATACATCTCTGTGTATTTTAACCCAGGCATGCTTAGGCTACAGATTTTACCAGGAAAAAAAAATAAAACTCTTTAAAACAAATCAAGTTAAAAATATGAATAAACTATTATATAAAACGCTTGTAAGGGAGTTGGAGGTACAGATCAGTGGTTGAGTATTTGCCTAGCAGGGGGAATATGTTGTCCCAGGCCCTCCTCTGTCTTTTTCTGTGTTACCTAGTTGCTTTAAAGTGAGCAACTCTTCTTTGCCACGGGAATGCATCATCACCATTCTGTGTCACCTTGAGCAGGAAGCAGTGAGTGAGAAAACCATGGGCTGAAACCATGAATCAAAATAAGTCTTTCCTCCAGGGGGTGGTGGCGCACGCCTTTAATCCCAGCACTTGGGAGGCAGAGGCAGGCAGATCCTGCGAGTTCGAGGCCAGCCTGGTCTACAGAGCAAGTTCCAGGACAGGCTCCAAACCTGTCTTGAAAAAGCCAAAAGTAAATAAATAAAATAAAATAAGTCTTTCCTCTTTGTAAGTTTTCTTGAGTATTTATTACAGTGGTGAAAATCTGATTAACATGCATGGACATGCTGGATACAAGACAACCAGAAATGCACTTCCTGCTAGCGCACCTGGTTTTCATCAACTTTTCTGGCCGTAAGGTAGTTACCAACCACAGGTAGTAATTAAGCATGTGGGATGTGTTTGTTTTTTTTTTTTAACTGAGGACGTGCTGTAGTGTAAAATGCACATCAGACTTGAGGATTTACCATAGAAATGAGAATGCAAATACCTCAACAATTTTAAATTGCATATTGAAATAACATTGTTGATATATTGAGATAAATTATATTATTTAAAATTATTTCACCTGTTTCTTTTCCTTGTTTTCACGGCTTTCTAGAAAACTTTACATTATATAACTAAGCCAGATATGGTGGCACACGGCTTTTAATCCGAACACTCAGGAGGCAGAGGCAGGCTGATTTCTATGAGTTCCAGAACAGCCAAACTACATAGTTAGACCTTGTCTTAAAAAAAAAATTACTTATGTGGCTCACATGTTTTCTTTTTTGGATCGTGCTCTTGTGGGAATCAGCTGTCTATGTTAGGCAGATTACCTGTTTACCTATTTCACAGGCAGGAAGCACATCTGGGCGACTCTCAAACTAGAAGGAATTGTAAAGCTCCCTAGAGCCAAGCTGTATAGCTGGGTGTGATGGTGTTCATCTGTAACCCGAGCATGTTGATGGCAAACTCCAAGGCAACCTGCTTTATACAAACGTGTCTCAAACATACAAAACGAGATGTGTGTTAGTGCTTCTCCACTCACCGGAGCCACATACGTGATCACCGTGATCACCATCTTGCTACCGGTTTTCGTGGATGCGTAGGGGAGGGAAGGGGGCGTGCCTGTTGTGGGTGTGTCTTGAGTGGGCGTGTCCATGTGTGGGCGTGTCCTTGTGTGGGCGTTCTGGGGAGGACCGCAGACAACTTCAGGTATCACTCTCTTCCTCATCTACCATCCACCTTCTTCTTTGAGTCAGGGTCTCCCTGCCTGGGGCTTGTTGATCCGGCTGTGCCAGCTGACCAGTAGCCCAGGGATCTGCCCATCTTCCGTCTTTCCAGCGCTGAGATGACAAGAAGGTACCATTGTGCCTGGCTTAGACGTTGGTCCCCATGCTTATATAGCAAACGTTTTACAGACTCAACTCCCTCTCAAGTTCCACCCCCTCACCTGGTTTTATTTAGCCTTCTTTCTCCTGCATTTGTCTGTCACGTCTCCACCAGTTCGCTGTAATCAACAGTGTGTCGCCGCCATACGGTTTGCTGCCCACTTAACTAGACACAATGGAAACGGGTGCTCAAGAAGGGAGTAGAGTTAGGTCAGACAAACGGAGTGACATGCTTGCTCAGCATGTAGAATGTGTAAGCATAATGTTTGGCAGCTTGGCAGCTTGGCAAACATTCCTCAGTTTCTATACTTCATATAAAAAGCATCAAAGGAGGAACTCTGTTGAATAGGTGACACCTTTAATCTGAGGGTACATTATTTAACTCATGTCGTTACTAAAGAAAACATGTAACTGATCTTTCTTCTTAGGGCTTGTACTCATGCCCAGAAACAGTCAGCGTCTTTGACAAGCCTTGAATTACCAATGGCTTGGACTCCAGGAAAACTTATATAACAACAGATTTGCCCAGTAATAAGACTGGACCCAGTAAGCCACATGCATCGAATCCAAGAGGGTGCAAAGTTATAAAGAAGGGGGCCAGAGAGATGACAGTGGTTAAGAGTGTTGGCTGCTCTTCCAGAAGAACCGAGTTCAATTCCCAACACCCACACAGCAGCTTTTAGATATTTATAACTGCAGTTCTTAGGGGATCTAATGCTCTCTTCTGGCATCTGCTGGCATCCAACACACATGTAGTACATAAACATACATGCAGGCAAAACACCCATACATATAAAATAACAACTACTTTTTTTTTAAAGTCATTGACTTAAAAATAGATATAAATGGGTAACATGCTCCCAAACACAACTCTATCCTAGGGTGGAGCCTTTAAAGTCTGGTGTCATTCTCCGTGGTTTAAGAAATAACTCCAAGGCCGGGCGGTAGTGGCACATACCTTTAATCCCAGCACTTGGGAGGCAGAGGCAGACGGATCCCTGTGAGTTCAAGGCCAGCCTGGTATACAGAGTGAATTCCAAGACAGGCTCCAAAGCTACACAGAGAAACCCTGTCTCGAAAAAAATCAAAAAAAAAAAGGAAAGAAAGAAAGAAAGAACTCCAAGTTGTCCCTGTTAGAATATATATGTCCTGCAAAGATCACCAGATGTTTTATAGTCTCCAAAACATTTATACACCAGACACCGTGCTGGAATCATTATCACCATCAATCATTTGGTAGAAATAGATATTTTAAATGTTATATTTCACCCCCCCCCCCAAAAAAAATGGGGCCTTTGGGGAATGGAATAAAAGGAGAGTGATAAGTTCTGTTTTGTTTCAGAGTGTGTCCAGAAGAGATGAGATTTCACGGAACATGGGGTGATTAGGGTGTGGGCTCAGACCCTGGGTCTGGAGGAGGGATGGGATATGGCTGCTGTGTTATGCGGATGCACCCTGAGCTGTGACAGTGAGTGCCACTGTCACTAGTTGTACCAGTTTCCTAGCCTGATCTGAGGCAGTGGTCTTCAACATCACTGGGAGGCTCCTGAGGTTGCTCAGGCTCGTCTCTCCAGAGGGGAACTGACAAAGGATGAAGACACAGAACTCAAATCTGTTACTACTGTTGCATTATTTTTATTAATCACTTATATTCACCAAAAGACTACTTTTGAAACATCTGTTGTTACTATCATGCTATTTTATACTCACATACACACTAAAAGGACATTTGAAATGCTTAGAAGCGATAAAAATTTGGATTTAATTTATGCATAGTTTACAAACGCTTGGTGGTTTCCTACCAGGGCTGTCTGGCTAACCGTACGATTTTATCCTAATCTAAAATTAAGTAGCCTTTTTTTAAAGTCCGGAGCATTTTGGTGAATTCCGTAGTTAACATCACATGGATTCATGGGAGTCTGACACAGATATTATATAATGCTAGAAAACTGTATTCAAAACACACTTCTCAGGGGCTAGAGAAATGGCTCAGGAGTTAAGAGCACTGGCTGCTCTTTCAGAGGACATGGGTTCAATTTCCAGCACCCACAGGGTGGCTCGCAACCATCTAGACTCCAGTCCCAAAGGATCAGACACTCACTTCTGGCCTCTGTGGACATTTGATGAATAGACATAGATATAGGCAAAGCAGCCATAAACATACAATTTTAATAAATGAATAAACACACTTCTCTTTTATATTCACATTCACATTTTAGAAGGTAAAAATGGAGACTGTGTTACTGATACTTCAAATAAGTTTTAATTAGTTTCACTGGCAGAGCAGTAAATCTTTAAATTAGAGAGTTCAGGAGTGCTTAGCCCCATCAGTTCTCTAAGGAAATTTAAATAGGAATAAGCTTTGAATACATCATCCCTGGTGCTTCCCAGGTGGCAGCCAAAGTTGCCCCTTGACACATGTCAAACATAAATACACCTTGAATCTCCAGGAGTCCATCACAGACATTTAGTAAAATAAAATGTCATAATTCAAAGTCAAGCTCTCCTGTCAGAGAATAGTACACAGCAAATATCAAGCAGGGGATAAATGGTGCACTCTTCTGCACATTTACTAAGTTCTTGTTAAACTCTGTGGCCTGTTTTATGTGTTTTCCACTATTTCAATATGCCACTTATTTTATTTACCAACCTTTTGTAATGGTACTATTATTATTTCCGTTCTACAGATGAGGAAATTGGAACATTAAACAGCCTCAAATAATATCCTAAGAATAAACCATAAGAGGAAATATGTAGCCAAGTCTGTAAGTGTGCCTACTATTATTTCTTCATGCTTTATCCATGTGATAAATACCCAGTTTTCACTTCTAACTGCCAAGGCCTGTTGCAACCATCTTTGTGCTATGCAAGACTGGTCAGAGTTCAAGGCTAGAATCAAAACCTATCCACTCCAGAAGCCCTCAACCAACGACATGTGAGAACTGGTATACCACCTCCCGGTTCTTTTACCCTCTTGTAAGATAGCTCTAAAGTTCTCATTTTATATTGGCCACCAAGAGTTCTTGAGTAGAATTAAGCTCAATATCCACCATCATAACTTCCTTGAAAGTTCATCATTTATTCACTTTCATCTATTCCTCTCATTTTTAAAAAAGACTTATTTATTTATATTTTATCTATATGGGTGTTTTTTGCATATATGCATATATGTATACCATGTGTGTGGAAGCTGTGCCCATAGAGGCTAGAAGAGGGCATCAGTAGCCCTGGAATTGGAATTACAGGAGGTTGTGAGATGCCATGTGGGTGCTGGGAACCGAACCTGGGTCCTCTGTAAGAGCAGACAGTGTTCTTAACCACTGAGCCATCTCTGTTCTCCTTACTTTCTCACTGTGTAACAGTGATTTCTAAGATTGCTGCCGTCATAGTCTTGACTCAGAGTCAATTTCTGGTGGAACAGAAACGAAAAGAGGGCCCTAGCCAGGATTAAACTAAGAGAGCTCGGCTGCAGAGTCTGTGTTCTTTATGATTGTGATATGCTACCTATTTTTTAAAATCTAATGCATAGGTTGCAAAAACTCTCTCAAGAAATGACAGGAAGAAGAATCTTTGTCCCCACACAACATATAACTTCTTGTCAAGATCCATGAGTGATCTGAACTTTGCCTCCTCATTGTCTATATTGGTTATTTTTCTTCATGTTGTGATCAAACACCGGCAGAAGTAATCCGAGGAAGGATGGGTTTATTCTAACCTCCAGTTCAAGGGCACAGTCCATCCTGGTGGGCGAGGCATAGCATTGGGAGCATTAGGGGGCAGGTCACATCAAATCTGTAGTCAGGAAGCAGAGAGAGATGAATGCTGGTATGCCACTTCTTCTTCTCCTTCTCCTCCTTCTCTTTTTTGTTTTAGATTTATTTTTATATTTTATCTCTTTCTTTCTTTCTTCCTTCCTTTCTTTCTTTCTTTCTTTCTTTTTTTAATATGGAACACTTCACGAATTTGCATGTCATCCTTGCACAGGGGCCATGCTAATCTTCTCCATATCGTTCCAATTTTAGTATATGTGCTGCCAAAGCGAGCACAAGAGACCGTTTTTCAAGGCTGTTATTCATAAATCCGTACAAAGACCACCTGTAGTAAAAGCAGTCAGTTCCTCCACTTGAAAGATGTCCATGAGCTAGTGATGTAGCATGCACAAAGCCTAGGCTTGATCACAAGCACCAAATAGAACTGGGACTGCTTATACACAACTGTTATCCCCAGGAAGGAAAAGAAGGAGGATCAGAAATTCAAGGTTGCCAGGCCTGGTGACACATGCCTTTAATCCCAACAAACGGGAGGCAGAGGCAGGCAGAACTCTGTGACTGTGAGTTCAAGGTCAGCCTGGTCTACAACTGGATTTCCAGGACAGCCAGGGCTACACAGAGAAACTCTGTCTCCAAAAATAAAAACAAACCAAACAGAAGTTCAAGGTCATCTTTGGCAACACAGTAAGCGTGAGGCTAGCCTGGGGTACCTGAGATACTGTCACAAA
The DNA here is from genome assembly GCA_902168425.1 of Peromyscus attwateri. Lineage (NCBI taxonomy): Eukaryota > Metazoa > Chordata > Mammalia > Rodentia > Cricetidae > Peromyscus > Peromyscus attwateri. The sequence goes on from CABHPP010104421.1 coordinate 35,720, forward strand.
AGAGGAAAAAAGAAGATTCTAGATATAAAGCAAAGAACAATCAGATTGCAACCCACAGATCCAGGGAGGCTATATAGCAGGTGGGACTCTAGGATGACTGTGGCATATAATAAGTTTTGGTTTTACTCAGTTACTGGGCAAGCCTCAATGAAACATTTCACTATTAGGATAAGAATTTATACTGTATCAAGCTGATAATAGAAAAATAAATAAATAAATAAATAAATAAATAAATAAATAATAGAAAGTACAATAACTATATACAATATATACAAGCAATAAATACTTTTTTTTGGTGTGGTTTTTTTTTTTTCTTCTAGAGCTGAGTACCGAACCCAGGGCCTTGAGCTTGCTAGGCAAGCTTTGCTCTGCCACTGAGCTAAATCCCCAACCGCAATAACTACTTAAACAATGAAAAAAAGAGGAAAAAAGAAAGAAGGGAGGGAGGGAAGAGTGAGGGATCAAGGGAGGGAGGGGAGGGAAGAAGAAAGAATGGAGTGCAGGGCAATATCCAGACTCGTGGAAAATTGTCCTTCAACACTGAAATCAAGAAATATGTTCAGGGTTTTATCACAAAGTAAAGCCATATACTGTGCATGATGGAAATGGGAAAACAAACTGCAAAAGTTTAAGAGTGTTTATTGTTCTTAGGTTTTATGATTTTAATTAAAAAACCAGACTTTTCTTTTTCTTTAATGCTCACCGTAAACCTGCTACCAACTACAATAAAGGTTAGACCTTTATAATTCAGGGGAATACCTTGGAAATATGCTATTCATTTTTTAATGTTCAATTTCCCCTTTCCTGTCTTTTTAGGGTGGTTGGCATGATGTAAATCAGTCACTGTTGAAGCCGAAGACAAAGTAAAGCTATGGTCTTAGAATTCAGATTCAAATAAGCCTCTGAGAATTATCAGGGTTATAGCATTTTCACTCACATAGGGGTGATACACATTTATTTCAGAATTTCATACATTTTCCAGTAGAAAAATATGCATAATTTGAACACATTTGAAAGCTTGAGCTAATGTTACACTTTCAGACACTCTGTGGATAGCAGCAGGATGGCTGTTTATGGCATGATTGCTAACGGAGAAAGGATACAGACGAAGTTCCACTCCATCAAATTATAGTGAAAGTGCCGTGTAAACTTGTTATGTTAAGAAATCCTGAAGCGAATCCATTTGGAGAGAAACAACAATAAAACTGCACTTAAATAAATGCTCCGGTGAATCTCTGTGAGTTCGAGGCCAGCCTGGTCTACAGAGCAAGTTCCAGGACAGGCTCCAACGCTACACAGAGAAACCCTGTCTTGAAAAACCAAAATAAATAAATAAATAAATAAATAAATAAATAAATAAATGCCCCAATGAGTGGAAAAAAGTCCTGATGAGAGACTTTCTAGAAACTCTGGGATCCTAGTGATAATGAATTGTGTGTGTCGTTTGTAACAAGGCATGGAGAAATTCCCCCTTCTAGAACACAGTGCTTAACAGCGTTGAATATTAAGGTTTTGGTTTTGACTTGCACTTGTTAAAGAGATTTTATAATTCATTTGTGGTTCTTTTTCTTCCTTTGAAGATAATTTTAAGATACAAAAAATCATGTATTTATTTTTGTATTTCAGAGTTTGTTATTTAATAATTCAAAAATATATTGGCTGTACAATATTTCAGCATGCCTTTAAAATTCCACTGTTGGACTGGAAAGATGGTTCAGTGGGCATCTTGCTTGCTATACCCTGAAACCCACAGAAACCCAGACAGGGTAGTGTGCATCTGTAACCCCAAGGACCCTACTGGAATATAGGAACTGAAGACAAGGGAACCTCAGAAGCCTAAGACCATGAAATCTGGCACACAAAGCAGCTAACAAGACCATGACTCAAACAAGGCGAAAAGTGAGGACGATACCCAAGGTTGTCCTCTGACCTCAGTACACATGCTGTGGAGTGCGTATACCTGTACTCACACAAACCTATGTGCACACATATCTCTCTCTTCTCTCTCTCTCTCTCTCTCTCTCTCTCTCTCTCTCTCTCTCTGTCACACACACAGAGCGAGAGAGAGGGAGGGAGGGAGAATTAAAATTCTGATGTTGAATGGAAATCTCACAGGTTAGCTAAACCACATCAGGATTCTCTTTTGTAATTTTCCCATTGGGGCACATGCAGCTTATCCAAATCCATACAATGCACACTCTTCAGTAAAAAGAAGCGCCACTGTAGTGAGAAAAACATCAATTAAACATATATACTCAGATGTACCTACTTTTTCTGGCAAATTAAATTCAGCTTGCTCCAAAACATGAAAACTTACTTCTTCTCTCTAATATGCTGAGAAGAATATATTCAACAAAATTACATCTTCTAGAGATGGTCTTTGCGAATAAAGATCCTAACCGTGAACGGAAATGCACAGGATGCAAATAGAATGAAAACGGACTGGCTGCACAAAACACATCCCAGTCCCAAGTCAGGGCCACAAGAGTGTTTCCTTTAGCTGATAGCATATTAGTTTGGTCTGCTGTGGCATCTTGTTGACTTTATCCATTAACAATCATGACATTTATCTCACAAGATTAACTTATCCTGTTTCTGAGGTTCCGGTCATTTAAGATTTGGCTATACCGTGTATTAATGCTAAGTTCACTCTGGATCAGAGATTCTTTTTTCAGAGCAAGGGGATGATCTATTTATTAGAGAGGTCAAGAGCTTGGTGAAGGCCACTTGCATGCTTCCTGCTGGGGTTCCAAACCATCTGTCCTTTGTATGAGCCTGGGCAAACTCCTTCACTTTGCTGAATTATGTCTATTACACTATATTGAACCCATCACTCAAAAGTGCAAAGGACTCCGTTAGTGTCTTAGATAGAGCAGCTGCCTTTGCCAGTGCTGCTTCTTCATCCTCCTCCTGCTCCTCTTCTTCTTCTGTTTATGACGCAACATCTAGAATGTGACTTGTAGGTACAGAATTTTTGAGATAATCCCTCATTTTTTTTTGATCCCCAATTGTTCCTTTTTTTGTTTGTTTGGGTTTTTTTGTTTGTTTGTTTGTTTTTCAAGACAGGGTTTCTCTGTGTAGCTTTGTGCCTTTCCTGGAACTCACTCTGTAGACCACGCTGGCCTCAAACTCACAGAGATCCGCCTGCCTCTGCCTCTGGAGAAGGAGAAGGAGAAGGAGAAGGAGAAGGAGAAGGAGAAGGAGA
>CABHPP010104422.1:0-27284 GCA_902168425.1 Peromyscus attwateri
GTGTGTGTGTGTGTGTGTGTGTGTGTGTGTGTGTGTGTGTGTATTGCAGATTATTAGTTGAAGATGTGTTACATTCATTTATGCTGTGGAATATTTGTTTAATGGTGCAAAGATGTGTTGTATTCTTTTATGTTGCATTTGTTTAACCCTGTGAAGCTGTGTTACTGTGCCTGCCTAAAACACCTGGTCTAATAAAGAACTGAGCGGCCAATGGCTAGGAAGGAGAGAGATAGGCAGGACTGGCGGGTAGAGAGAATAAAGAGAGCGGAGCAAGGAAAGGAGAAGGAGAAGGATGCCAGGGGCCAGTCACCGAGCCACCCAGCCACCCACAGAATAAGAAGGAAAGAAAAGATATACAGAAATAGAAAAAAAGGTGAGTCCCAGAGGCAAAAGGTAGACAGACAGAAGAGTTTAAGTTAGGAAAAGCTGGCTAGAAATAAGCCAAGCTACGGCCAGGCATTCATAAGCAAGAGTAAGTCTCAGTGTATTTATTTGGGAGCTGGGTGGTAGGCCCCCAAAGTGTGAAAGATTAAAAAAAAACCTAACTACGTGTGTGTGTGTGTGTGTGTGTGTGTGTGTGTGTGTGTGTGTGTGAGAGAGTGTAAATTACTTGATGGACATCTAGGCTGGTTCCGTTCTCTAGCTCTTGTGAACAGATTGGTACTGGACTTTGCTGCCCCACTGTGACTTCCACAACATGATGCTTGGAACCCTCTAAAACTCTAAGCCCAGAAAAACCTTCCCTCCCTTAAGTTTCCTCTTCAGATGCTGTGGTCACAGTGGTGCAAAAGTAGCCATTACACCAGCTTTACATTCCAACCTAAAATCTTACCTGGGCAGAATGTAGCACCAGTTGCTTAAGATGGAATGTCTCTCAATGACAGCATTCTGGTTGGCATGAAAATCCTCTATAACACGCTGAGAAATATCAAACTCCTTTAGCTTTTAAATGAAATGAGATTTCAACAGATAAGTCCTCAAGGAATTTGCCACATAAAAAGAAACATTACAACAACATACACTGACAGTGGTTTATGAATATATCAGTGAGTTACGCCTTTTTGAATCATGACCTAATCAGTGTTGTGACACATCCTGTCTCTCCACTGCACACTGCACCAAACAGGCTATGCTTTCCTTTTCATCTTCCAAGCCCAAGTGTTTATTTTATGCTTAATTCAATCAATTTTTATTATGTTAACTTAGAGAAGTCAAATCCCTTCTACAGGAAAGTATATTTTGTGTGTATCTGTGTGCACATGCTTGTACATGTGGACATGTGTGAGTGGGAGTCATTCCTTGGGAATGCATTCCTTTTCATTTTGTGAGACAGGGTCTCACTGGTCTGTAACTCTCAAGTAGTCCAGCCAGCAAGGCCTCGGGTCGGCTTGTCACTGTCACCCCAGTGCTGGCATTACAAATGTGCACCACAATGCCCGATTTCTTTAATGTGGGATCTGGCGGATCAAGCTCAGCAAACACTTTACCAGATTAGGGTATCTTTCCAGCCCTAGATTACACTTTTAAAAGACAGCTTCTGACAGAGCCAGGGTCACTCCATTTTCTAGAATGCTTTCTTCCTGTTCCTCAGATATCCTACCCAGACAGGATTCCAGCCTCTATACAGACAATAAGTGTTCATCACTTATAGTTCAGCCACCCTGGGAAGTCCTGTAAGATATTTTCTCAAATTCAGACAGACACAGAGAGGCCGCAAGTGAAAATAAGGTATTAGTGGGTAAATGAGCAATAAGGCTAGAGAGACTGTGTCACAACCCCACACATCTCATCAAAGCAACTCTGGGGAGAAATGTTCTCACTTCAGTCACTGCCCACTTCTATCAAGAACCTTGAGCTAACACAGCCAACACTGTATTGTCTGGACAAGTCATTAGTATATTAGTGATGTCGTTTAAAGCATGACTCATGTTTTGATACTTTAACTCCTACTAGTCAAAGCCTTAAATATCTAAGTTTACACCCATTTATTCTAATATCACTTTTCTGAATTCCTATACCATTCCTTAAGACCAATAAAAAGTTCCACCCCTTCCCATGGAGCCATGGGCAATTGTTAACTACTGGGAAAGTAAGGGTCAGTTTTCACTAAGAGTGTAGCCCCTAATAAGTTGAGCACACTTTAGTGGAAAACCACACATTCAGGAATATTTGGAAAGCACAAATTGTTCTTGAAGTGTTTTTAAAGGACAAAAAATTGGGTGGATCTGGGAAGACTTGGTGGAGGTGAATATAATTAAAATATGTTATATAAAACTTGAAGCTCTCAAAGAACTTCTTTAAAGGGACCAGAGGAAATAAGAAAAATGTCAATATGGGAAGAGATGATAAAATATGCTAGGGACATACATTAGTGCTACAGTTCTTGTGTGGCATATGAAAGATCCCAGGTTCTGTCCTTAGCACGAGAAGAAGGATGAAAAAAACAGTAAGAGCAACAGCACTCCGAACTGAGAAGGACATAGAATGTCCCATGCAGGACAGAGGTAACTCTTCTTAAAAATATATTTACTTTTTTTTTTTTTTTTACTTATGTGTGTATGTAAGGGAGTTGATTGCCCAGGGAGGCCAGAAGAGGGTGTAGATGCCCTACAGCTGGGATTATAGGTGGCTGTGAGCCACCTGATATGGGTTCTGAGAATCATTCAGTTCTCTGGAAGACAATATATATGCTTAGCTTCTGAATCATCTCTTTAGCCTCAAGAGGTAAATATTATGATGTGATGTACTATTCTTAAGAAATCTGCTACCTAAGCTATACTATGAAAAAAAGAAGTTAGGAAGAAGGAAAGAAGGAAGAAAAGAATAAGTAAACAAAGATGACCATGACAGGCAGTCATGAATGTCACCATATACTGGCATCAGGTAGAATGACTAGCTTGAGAGAAAACAGAATCTAAAACAGAATTCTAAAGGCAGGCATTAAAGTAAAATGCTCAGAATTTGTGGGTTATCACATATACCTACTTACACAGCTTAAGTACAGATCAACACTATTCAGAGGCTCAAATCAATTGCTGCAAGGATGTCCACAACACCAGTACTTGTCAACACAGATTATTCTAAACACTATGAAACTACTCAACTATTAACATACATCTCAAGAGAATGCTAATTTTGTATTTATTTACTTTGGAATTTTTTTTTCTGAGACAGGGTTTCTCTGTATAGCTTTGCAGCTTTCCTGGAACTCACTCTGTAGCCCAGGCTGGCCTTGAACTCACAGAGATCTGCCTGGCTCTGCCTCCCGAGTACTGGGATTAAAGGCGTGCGCCACCACTGCCCGGCCACTTCGGAAATATTTTAAAGTATCCCTATGCATCTAAAACCAAACTGATGAGAAGGTACTTAATAAATAAATATTTCTTCTACCTTATAACAACAATCTAAAGAATTTGGACTTAGTTTTCTAAGCTATGTTGAGATCTTAAAGATAATTAGGTAGGGAAGCTTTGATATAGAAATAGAAATCTATTGACACTGTGAAGAAGTAGAGGTCAAACCAAAAGAGGAAAGATTGGAAACAAGGCCTATGTGGAGATCAGCTGAATGGTTGAGGCAAAAGAACAGGTCTAAATCAGAATAATGGAAGTGAAGAGGAGGTCATTATGGAGACCAAGACAGGAACGAATTAGATAGTGGAAGTGAGAAAGTACCCAAGGAACAATGAAGTCTCCATGGAGGTAAGTTACTGTCTTTGGATGGCAAAATAGTAAGTGCAAAGGAAGAACAGATTTGGGCTGGGGAGGGTGACACACATTCACTTTTAGATCATCAAGTCTGGGTGTGTGATGGTTTAAATGAGAATGTTCCCATAAGCTCAGATGTTGGGGTGTGGCTCTGCTGGAGGACGTGTATCACTGAGGGTGGCCTTGCACGTTTGCACTCGGCTCTGCTTTGTGCTTGTGCTTCAGTCTGTGAACTGTACGCTCTCCGCTCTAGCTGTCATGCCGGCCACCAGCTACTCCTGCTGTGGAAAGCAGATGAAGTCCTGAGTGAATGTGTGCTGTTAACATGGGCGTGGGCATGGGCATGGGCATGCTAAGGACTGCAATTCCTTAGGCATAGGGGTGGCAAACCTTTGCTGAGTGAGGCTCAGAGGCAGGTCAGAGCCTTCATTTAGTCTAAGTCTAAGTGTTTACGAACAATTGACCTGTGTAGGCAGAAACTAACAACTACAACTTTCTCCTCTGAGATGAGTGCAGCCTGAAATCGCTCCTACTGAGATTAGCTAAACCTGCCTCATTCAGCTGTATACCATAAACCTGCCTCCTTGATCCAGGTGTATAAAATAAATTGAGTTTCGGGGTCACAGTGGGTACCAGTTGGTACCCTGCACCAGAGTGAGTACAGCCTACATGACCCCATCTTAGCTTGTCTGTACATGTGTCTGTGTGTTTGTCCTTTCTTCTTTCTCTCATCACTCCAGTTGGTCAATTCCTGAAGCTGTGCAGGGTGCTGCGCTTTGCTCTGCCATCACGGACTCTAACCTTCTGGAACCATAAGCCCAAATAAACACTTCTATAAGATGCCTTGGTCAAGGTGTTGTGTCACAGTGATAGGAAAGTAAGTGACATAGGGTGTCATCAGTACATGCATGAGAGGGGGTCTAAAAGGACACAATCACAACTACACAAGAACATGTAAAAGGTATTAATTAGTGTGTAGGCTGAAAATTTTTGAAACCTAGAAAACAGTGATATCCAAGTGGAAAGATATAAAACAAACAAACAAACAAACAAACAAACAAAAAACCCATGGATCAATGGTATTGGACTTTTGAGAAAGTAGTTCCAGAGAAATCAAGGAAAGAGATGAGGCTTTAAGAACCAAATGGTACAAAACAGTGTACATGTTCCAATGATATCAAAGACTAATTTCCTCAGACATTTCCCTTCCATCCGGATCCTAAATTAATACAGCTCTTATCAAACTCTACCATATAGCCAAGCAAGGTTATTTAACCACTGTTTTTATTCAATATATATCACCGATATTAGGTATTTATGGTGGTATGAATAAGAATGGCCCCCAGAGGCTCATATATTTGAATGCCTTATCACCAGGGAGTGGAACTCTTTGATAGGATTACAGGGATTAGGAAGTGTGGTCTTGTAGGAGGAAGTTTGTCATTGTGGGTAAGCTTCGAGGTTTCAAAAGCCTATGTCAGGCCCAGTCTCTCTCTCTGTCTCTCTCTCTGTCTCTCTCTCTCTCTCTCTCTCTCTCTCTCTCTCTCTCTGCTTGTGTATCAGGATGTAGTTCTCAGCTACTTCTCCAGCACCATGCCTGCCATGCTCCCTTCTACCATGTTCCCTGCCAAGATGATAATGAAATAAGCCTATAAAACTGTAAGTAAGCCCCCAATTAAATGCTTTCTTTTATAAGAGTTGTCTTGGTCATGGTGTTTTTTCATAGCAACAGAACAGTGACTAAGACACTATCTAATTATACCAAAGGACACATAAATGTAATGAAGTAAGCTAAGGCTAAGTAGAGAAAGAATGATGGAAGCATAACAGTGTTGAAAGAAAAACTCTGAATCTTGACCAACTACCTTTGAGACCTACAACAATTATTTCACCTGTCTCAATTCACTTAGTTATAACAATAACTACCACTTTGAACTTCCATTATGTATCATATGCCATAGGAACCATTTGATGTACTTTACCCCATTCACTGCATCAACTCTCCATGAGCAAGATACCATTAGCTCCAATTTACACAAAAATCTGAGATTAAGGGAAATTAAGTAGAATGTTCGAAGTGGCACTGTTATTAAATGAAGATTTGTGAATTGTAATGAGATTCTAAGCCAACTCTAAATGTTTTAGGTGTACAAATATTAATGAATATTTTGTAAGTGTTCTCATCTTTATGCTGATTTTTGTCTGACCTTGATAGAATCTTTGGGAGGAAACACTTTGCACATGTACATAATGATACCCAATAGACAACTGTCTGTAGAATAAACACAAATTTGTTTCCAGTTGCTTATTTTCTATATAACTAAAATTTCAGGGCAACAGTTTAATATTACATAATACTTTTCTGAAACATATCCCTCAGGTAGTTATGGATTCAATTATAATCTGAATATATCAACTTGTAGCAGTTTACACATATAAGTTTCTATCTAGACACTTATATGAGTGTTAGTTTGAATCTCATAGGGAGTGGCATTATTAGGAGGTGTGGCTTTGTTGGAGTGGGTATAGCCTTGTTGGAGGAAGTGTGTCACTGTGGGGGTGGGCTTTGAGGTTTCCAATGCTCAGGATACTGCCCAGTATCTCAGTCCATTTCCTGTTTCTTGCAAGATGCAGGAGTCTGTTCCAGTACCACATCTGCCTGCATGGCTCCATGCTCTGCATCATGAAGATAATGGACTGAACCTCTGAAATGGTAAGTGAGCCACCTCAATTAAATGTTTTCCTTATAAGAGTTGCTGTGGTCACAATGTCTTTTCACAGCAATTAGAAACACCAAGACAATAAGTTTTAGGAAAATAGTGTAGTTTAACACAGTCTAAAATTGGAAAAATTACTATTATTGAGAAAACATGTGGATTTTTTAAATATAAAAATAAGGGCTGAAATACTAGAATTTCTACCTTAGAAGAATAGACTTTAGATACTAAAGTTATCTAATTCAAGTTAGAAGCTAGTCTTTCATGCTGCTCAAGTTTCAATTACTAAAAATTTTACTATATTGAGTGACAGGTATTATGTAACTTCTATGAAAGAAAAGTTAGAAAGACACAGACCCTTTCCTTTAAAACTCAGCATAATGATACACTTGTATAAACAACAGTATGAACAAAGAGAGATGAACTTTGGGAGTTCTGAAGTCTTCATAGGTGGTAATGATGAGTTATGTCATGAAAAATAAGTCAGAGAACAAGTACTGAGAGCTTAGAAGACAGTTTGAGCCAGGACTTGAAAGAATGGAGGACTATTCTGCCTTGGAGAAACAATTAACTTTAGCTATTGGGAAGAGGAGTGACGGTAGATGAGGCTACATATAAGGAAAGTTTGGATCTATTTGATGAGGACCTCATCCATCATATGAAGCAGTTAAGATTTCATTACATAGTCAATGGAGAATGTAACAAATTTATAACAAGGGGAAGAGATGTACACAAGACAACTGGAGTGGGGAGTGACACCTAGCAGCAACATCTGTCACCCCACTAATTACCATTGTTTATTAGGCTGATAAAGTTGGCTGGGCAGGTGTCCCCTTCCTCCCTCACCATTTAATGCATGTCTCTCCTAAAGCTTTATGTTAGGTTGGAAAGATAGGGGAGAGCCTTCCTCAGCCAATGGTCTGAGTAGCTTCCCTAGTAGAATCTCCAAACACGCTCTTAACCTCAGCACTAGTGACACTTTGGGTCAGATAATCCTTTGCTGGGGTAGCGGCAGGTTTTTATTCTGTATAGGGTAAAACATTCAGAAGCATTCCTTGTTCCTGCCTGCTAGATGCTAGTAGTAAAATCATACCCTCCTTCCCTACACCCTGGAAACCAAAAAACAGCCTCCAGGCATTCATGGAAAGCAAAAACCTTCATTTCCTCCTTCATCTTTCTCTGTCACTGAGGAACCAATTGTACCTGATAAAGGAAACAACATGTACCAAGTGACTAATAATGTGTAAAGCTCTATGCCAGGTGCTATGGGAATTAGTAAAATAGAAGACAAAGACGGAAAGCATGTTGTATAAAAAACAGATGAAAAAGTGCTACAAGAATGTCAAGAGTAGAAGACAAGCATATTTACCATGAGATGAAACTGCATTTTTTAAATTTGGAGGTGAAAAAGCAGAATTGGCACCAAAGCAAGATAAGGTAGTGACATTTTGGATGTGTCTAATGATATTTTTGACAGGAATAAAATGATAAAAACCCATGTTAAATGAGAATGATATTGGGGGAATTTAGAAAACATAGACATGTCAAGCACTTAGCAGCAGACATTTTATTTATTTTTTTAAAGCTGGGCACGGTACATTGTGCCTACAATTCTAGTACTCAGGAGGCTGAGGTAGGAGGATAGCTACAAGTTCAAGGCCAGCCTGGCAGATACCAACTGGTAGCCAGCCTGAGCTATGAACTGAGACTCTGTTTCAAAACCACTATAACTAAACAAACAAATAATAACAACAAACAACTACTAAGCTCTTCTAAATGTTAGCACAAAATAATGGGCTTCATTAAGACATTTAATTTAAGTTTCTATTTGTACTTGGTCCATAGCCGCCCCGTTGGTCTCTCTTGTCTACCCTGCACTCCTGCTAGTTTCCTCCCTTCCTTTTCCCTCCAAATGGTCCCCTTCTGTTTTCATATATGTGTGTGTGTGTATATCCTACATATCTGAGAAAACATTGCAAGTGTTTTGGTAACAAAACCCTTCCTGTCAGCTTCCATGTTAAAAATTAAAATCAAATAGTAATAATAACATGCATGTATAGTAAATACAGGAGTTTATAGAAATAAAATATTTTGTACCTCAGGTGGTGGCAATCTGATTGTATAGACTTCAATACTTAGACAAACCTGTGTTTCTGTTACGTTGATGTCTAATACTGAAAAAGAATTAAACACGAATTTTCTAGAATTAGTATTCTATAATATGAATTGAAGCATTTTAGTAGCATATATTACTTTATCCAACTTTTACATTAAGAACAGTTTATTACACTTATAATAAATTTCAAATAATGAACCATAGATTTTGCAGTCTACAAATTATACTTCTAAGACAAAGATATGAAACAATAGGATATGTGTGGGGAGGAGGTCCTACAAGAGGATGACACTAAGAAAGACAATACTTCTTCAGCTTATAGTACACTCACTAAATACTTTCTGCAAATCTGACATCTATTACTAAGTTCCAGTGAGGTCTCACACCAGGATTCTGACCTGATAGTCATTCACTAAGCCTCCTCCTAGAGACCTTTCTTATTCTCTCATAAATAAAGCTATGCTGACATGGCAGAGTCATGGGGACCTTGGAAGCAGATAGTATCTGAAGAGGCTTTGGGAGCTTCAGGGATGCTGACAATGCTATTTCCTGAGCAGAGGATCAGTTATGAGGCTGCACTGACTTTGTAAAACTTTAGTGACTATCCACTAGAATGTCTGAGTTTTTACCTAAGTAGTTTACATTTAAACAAAAGTAAAAACAGTCTTCTAGCAGGAGCCCAAGAAAGTTGCTCTTCTAAATTGTTATCTTGACTCTCTAGCTAAGGTCTCATGTAGTGTAATGAAGCTAAATTTAGGTAACAAACTCATTCATCCAGCGTGAGGTCAGAGCGACCGCCACTGTCTAACTGAAACTCAGAACTAGTGCCAGGCAGGAAGCATGGTTCAGCAGGACAGTCCCTCAGCTCCAGTCATTGTGGACTATAAATGACGATGAGAAATTATGTTCAAATGATGGGGGAACCTGTCATGTCTGATTATTAAAGCCTACTGGACGCTTATGATCCTCATCCATCTGCTCCCTCGGCACTACTACCTAGGAACCTACCTACCTTCAGTGCAATACGCAGAGCAATCAATTGGATTGGATGTTATGATAAGGTCTATTTTTTCAGGAGAGAAATAATATTCTAACAAAAATAAGTTTTGACATAATTAATACAATTTTTGATAATATGATTTTGGAAAATATATTGAAATACTTGCAGAATTAAACATCTTCATAATCATTTTCTTAAATAGAGAAACTAAAATATACCTTTCCTCCCAATTAAGTGAATTTTTTTCTCAAGTAGGTAAATATATATTTTTAATGAGAAATAACTTCCTAGGTAAATTCTGATTATAATTTTGTCTTATTATCTCCTTGCATATGGTAATCATCAAGATTGTAACAACTCAACATTGGTTTTTAAACAACTGTTAGTCATATTAATGCTTTGTTTATTGCTTTATGTGTTTTTACTTACCAACAGCATTTTGCTTTCCCATATGAGAAAGAAAATTTCTTCCTTAAAAAATTCACAGGAAATACCATATTATTATAATTCAGAAATAATCATTATTGACAAATATAACCATTTGAAGTGCTATGAAAATTGTAAAACAAATATCTAATGACAGCTCTTAGAAAAAAATGTAATCACTCAAAACTGAAATCACTGAAAAGGACCAAAATACCCAATTCTTCCTTCAAAAATTTATCTCTTGCTATAAAGTACTTAGAAAACCATCAGACTTTAGCAATAATTCAAGATAGCCCTTTGGGTCCAACAATACTGACAATTTGTGTTTATTTTATCAAATCCTTCATAACATATTTATTCTTAAGTAGCAGTATTACAATAATAAAAGCATTGTAAAGCAGCATCAACAGACCTCTGTATATTAACCCATGTAAGGTGATGACAGTGGTGTTAGTGTGCGCTTGTCTAAGAATGTTTAGAGTTGGAGCTAAGAACTCTTCTCTAAAAGTAAGGTACATTGAAATCAAACCCAGATGTACACATAGAAGCAATCTAGTTCAAAGTCCCAATGACTGGCACACAAAGTCACCTTGTACCAAGAGATGACCTGCTCTATTCCAGGCTGGAGCAAGTCTAGCAGTGAGTGAATACGAAAGGCAGTTTTGAAGAATTACAGGAATTACTCTTTGTGGAGCCTCCATCTAAAACATTAAAGAAAAGATGGGCAAGTTAAGAGCAATTGCTACATATCTATAAACTCAGATACTGTCTGCAGTCTCAGATCAACATCCAATAAACTAAGCAATTCTAGATAAAGATTGTAGCTGCTCCTGTAACTAGTACTATCTAGTCATAAGGCTAAAGAATTTAAGAGATTCTCATTTTGAAGCTGCCATTGCGGCAATGCTGCATGCCCAAATTTCCTGCTTATGCTTAAGCCTAAACTGTGCTGAGTCTTCAACCATGTAGCCTGCTCCACACAGAGGAACTCAAGCAAGAATGATATTATGGTTTGTTCATTTTGTTCCCTGTAGTTTACCATTAGAAATGGCTAATTACAAAATCACACATGCAACCAAGTATATATCTAGGTATACAGAGTTAATATTTAGTATTAAAGCTTTCATTGCTGACTCCCAAGTAATTGAAATTGGATTTATTTCTCCCACTTGAAGTCTCTAAAAAAGAACTGGGCAAGTTATTTGAAACAATGATTCATGAAATACTGGACATTATGGATAAAAGAAGAGTTATTTTCTATAGATGAAAAGCCAACAAGATGAGCCCTGGGAAATCACAGAGCCCACCTTGTTGGCTTTTCCTCTATAGAATATAACATTCCCCTGGTTTATTGTATAAAAAGGGTTTCCAGGCTGTGGTCGTGGAAGAGGCAATTTAGAGAGACTCTGTTCCTCTCTGTGAATTGAAGAGACAGAGCTGAGAGTCCACAGGAAGACTAAGAAGCTAGAAGGTACTTAAGAGGACAACACTGCAGAGAACAGACTGCAGACCAGCAGAGTCCGGGAGTTTTCTGCTGAGTAAGGACTAGCACACACATGTCAGGAAACTGCTAAAGGTTAGAATGAAAAACAAGTTTGTTTGCTTCATAAACATTGAATACAATCCAGAAAAATTTGCCCTGGAATCTGTAAGAAAGACAAGCAGAGAAGTGAGAGAGCCAAGACTTGTTTTCCAGTTTTAATGCTGGGATAGCCACAATTATAGGTAGAGATTTTGATACCCTGATTCCAATCATTGACACAAGCAAACAGAAAACAAGAATGCAGTAGATTTATCATGATCAACCAATGAGACCCATTTAACATTTATAGGATACTGAATACTATAGTAAGACCAAAATGCATATTCTTATTAAGATGACAAGGAACATTTACTAAGTCTATAGTAGTTTATACTCTGGACCCTAAAAAAACAAATATTTTTTAAAAATTAAAGCTTTATGAAACATCTTTCTAAATAATAATTGAATGAGTAAGCAGTAGCAGAAAGACCCCTGGGAAGCCCCCATTTGGAAACCACACAGCCTATTTGTAGCAGGTGTTAGGAAGTTAAAAGAGACAACTACTTAGAGAACATATCTAACACTGAATGTATCTGTACTAGAAAGGAATAAAGTTCTTAACTCAGAGACTCAGTCATCATTTTAAGGAACTAGAAAAAGGAAGACAAAACCAAACCAAATTAAGTAGAAGGAAACACTATAGACCAAAGGTAGGGGGATGGAATCAATGGAATACAATGTGGTAAAACAATACAGAAAATTAATGAAATCAAATCCTCCCTCCTTGATCCTATCAATGATGGTCAACTGTCTAGATAGACTGATCAGAGAGTAAGAAAAAGAAAAGAAAAAAATCAAAAAATCACACACAAAATCAATATTAGAAAACAGAATGGAGATATCACTTCAGATTTTACAACAAAGGAAAATAAGAGAATATCAGTGCAACTGTATTAAAACAAATTGGAGAGTTTAAATATAAAGGACATAATCCTTGAAATAACTTAAGAGCTCCACTTTCTGTTAAAGTAAAATTATAGCTAAACTTTTTTCAAAATCTAAGTTCCAGATAGGCCTACAGATGAGTTTCATAAAACATTTAGATAAGAAATAGCAAAATCAGACATGACTTCCTCCAAAGAAGTGGTTTCTAAAGGGAGGGGATATTTATTTCATACAATTCCTGATGGTAGGGATCTTAACTGATCCATAACTATAACAATTAATCTTAATTGTCAAGTTGATTGACTTGAGAAGTGCCAAAGGAATGAGGAAAATAGGCTTCTGGGTGTGTCTGAGGATTTCCAAAGAGGCCTAAGGGATAGGACCCAGTCCGAATGTGGCAGTACCATCTCCGTCCCCATAGGCTGGAGCTGAGGCTAGGTTGAAATAAAAGAGAAAGACAAGAAAGCCTGAGAGTGCAGACTCACTATCTCTCTTTCAATCTCTCAATCTCTCTCTTAATCTCTCTCTCCCTCTCTCTCTCTCTCTCTCTCTCTCTCTCTCTCTCTCTCTCTCTCTCCCCACCTGGGTGACATAGGTGAGCTGCTTTTCTCCGCTACACCTTCCAACCACAAAGTGAACCCCCACACCAACTTTCTCCCTTTAAAGAAGCTTACTATAAGAATACAAAATACAGTCTATAATTTTGTTTCTCTATATATTAGCTATATAATTGTGGCAATAATTCCATCTCTCGGGATTTCATTTTTTTCCCATGTAAAAATGGAGAGAAACCATTAATTCCCCTCTCTGTGTCCTTAAACAATTGTTTAGAAAAATCTTGAGTTCTTTTTCCATCTACAACAATAACTTGTGAGAAAGATACTCCAAATTTTGTTTGTTGACTATGCTGGTTAGGTTTTGGTTACTTATTTACTTATTTTTGGCAACTCTACACAAACTAGGGTCATCTGCAAAAAGGGAACCTCAACTGAGAAAATGCCTCCATCAGATTGGCCTCTGGCAAGTCTGCAAGTTGAGTGAGCCATGTTACAGGCCTGTAAGCAGAGCTCCTCTGTGGTCTGTGCTTCAGTTCCCGTCACCAAGTTCCTGCCTTGAGTGCCTGCCCTGGCGTCCTGGGATGATGCACTGTGATATGGATGAATGAACCAAATGAACACTTTTCTCCCCTAAGTTGCTCTTTAGTCATGGTGTTTTATCACAACATCAGAAAACATACCAGGACACTGATAAAAGAAGTAGAATATGTATTATTCTACAATAATATTACATCTATATTATTATCTTAAACACATACCTTAGCTCCATATTTTTCAATATAGGCATTAAGTCTCCCAGATTTAAAAAATGGTATCTATAACAGAAAGTCTACATTTGTAAAAAGGACTCAACATAGATATATATAACAAAACATTGTCATACATGAATATTTTAAGCAAAATACAACAGAGGGCACAGATTTCAGCTATCGTTCTATATTTCTAGTCTATATTCATTTGAAGAAAGATACTATAGTAACCACTTTTTCCCTGAAAGAGGATCTGTGACAGATACATTGTCAAAGTGAAGTTGACTGATATTGACATGTTCTCCAAGCCATACAAAAAAAAAGGCAAATAAATTTCATATAAGTACTTGACAGTTTTTAAATATACAAGACATACTTAGATATGAATATGGAAAATGAACTAAAAAGAAGTTTAAATATAAAAGGCTTCAACCTGTTAATGAAATAAATATAAATATTAAAAGACTGGTAGGTATTATTTTGCTAGATGGGTATGGTATCAAATTGTTATCTAAATATATATCTATGCCAATAGATTATGCAGCTCTCAGCCCTCACCAGAGGAGCTTCTTTATGCAGTAGATGGTGATTAATACAGAGACTCATAGCTAGTCTGTGTGTGGAGAATGAATGGTTATGAGCTCTCAGTCCTAAATAGGATAACTATGTCATACTCCTTATCCTGCTCCTCAGGCTCATGGGACATCATGGAGGAAGGGACAGACAGACAGATTGTAAGAGCCAGAGGTCAGGGAGGACTGCTGTGAAACAGTTTCTTCCAGATGTGACAGGGCCATTGCACTCAACTGCACAGCAGCTGTGGTGGCCTGCACAGAATCAAGACACTCAGCATTTCAGCATGAGTGAGGGAGGGACATACAAGACCCCACATTTAGCTGAAAAGCTTCTCAGAGTTAATGGCTGCTAGGGAAGGGCCAATCTGTTTTCTTTAGGGGCGTGGTCCCTGTTAGGGTGAGTGTTGTAGTAGATGGCCCCACCACCACGCATGCATGCTCTAATTAGAGTCAGTGGATTATGTTTTTAAGAAAGAGGATACGAAGTTGGGAGTAGGAAGGAGGTGTAAATGGAAGAATTTGTGGCGGGGGGAAGTGGAGGGAGAATGTGATGGAAATAAATTATATGCATGTATGAAATTCTCAAAGAATAATAAAAATGTTAATTTACTGAGATGAGAAATTTAAGTATATCTAAAATATTGATACAAGGCATTAAAGCCCATGCTATCTTATATATTGTACCATAATATGTTCTGTTCATTAGTGGTCTTTATTTCAGCATTTATATCAGATAAAGTTAAATATTAATTTAGAATCACAAGATAGATTTAAACATCAGTTATCAAAGTTAATGGGACATTCACTCAAACTGAAATATGGGGTGGTTAGTCCTCATAAACCATCTTTAATTTCTGCTGCCATACTTGAATTATTGTTTATTAATATTGCTTCCAACAATCAGTAATACTAACCGACATCACTACCCAAATTTGGTTTAGTATTCCAGGCACAGGTGCTGTGAGAATATCTTCATGCAGAAGTAGCAACTGCCTATGGAGAAGAAATACATTCTTTTCAAATTGAACTCTACCATCTATACTTGTATGTTACTGAAATATCTAGAAACTTAGTCTAACATCTCACTTTTCTACCTATTTTGTTACTTTTCAGAGGGGTCAGAGGTAATTTGTAATAAGTATAACTAAATTACACCCAAACAGGAAGGATACAGATTTCCTGATGTACTTGGGGATTTAAGATGGGGTATACTCCAGACTGTCCTCCCCATTTCTGTCCTTAGCATTTTGTTTTGTTTAGCAACCATCTCACTATGTAGTTCAGGATGCCTCTAACTTGAGATGCTTGTTCCTCAGCCTCCAGACTGCTGACATCGTGGGTATTCACCATTGCTCCTAGCAATCTTACAGGCTTCATTCTTCTCTGGGATAGTTATTTAAAGACATAATTTTGTCTTGAGTTCTTCTTTGAGTACCTCAAACAATTAAAGGAACTAATACAAGTGAGTCCTTAATACTCAGGTTTCAGTTGAGCTGTTCCTTAAAGATTACCTTGGGTTAGAAGTTGCAAGATAATTCTTAAAGAAATATTCTCCATTGTTATTTATTGATGTGAAAGTTCAGAAATTATATTAATCTTTTAGTATCTTCAAGTATCTTGTAAAGAGTATATAGTAAATATGCATTACTTAGTATATTTTGGGGGAGCCTGATTTAATTCATGAATTAAGTCTTACAGAGAATTAAAATTTATTTTTTATCTTATGTGCGCTGGTGTTTTGCCTGCATGTTATGTCTGTGTGAGGGTGTTAGTCCCTGGAACTGGAGTCTCAGATAGTTGTGAGCTTCATGTGGGTTCTGGGAATTGAACCCTGGTCCTCTGGAAGAGCATCCAGTGCTTTCAACCACTGAGCCATCTTTCCAGCCCTGAAAATTCAAAATTTTTAAAGCACACAAGAGGTCACAAATATAAAAGCCCAACAGTGAGATATTTACCTCAAGTATTTTAAATCCCCTTTTAAATGTAATCTAACATACCTGGATTCTTTGCTTTCAAAATATATATACAGATTTAGTAAGCGTTTTAAAGAAAATCCCTCTAAAATAGCTATAATGGGATTTTTAAAGTTGAAAGGCTTAGTTAGAAGACACGAGTTTTTACCTGCACATCTTTATCTGCGTACTCCTAATCTCTATTTCTGCCACCCGGCTACTCAATATTATCTGGGTAGCACAGAGTTTGTGTAAATCTGGAAGTATGATAAAGAACAGGGACTGTTGCCTGGACTCATTCATATCCGCTTGTTGACTATGTGTTCCAGCAACCAGACCTTCAAAAACAAACAGCTGTAAAAAGTACATAAACAGTTTTAGCAATAAGGTTTCAATCCCGACTCACCAGATTCTATTTGATGTCATGTCAGAATAAGAAAATAAAAATTAGTAAACTTTAGCCACAAACATATCACCATTTCACCTTCATGGTTTTCTAAATCACTTGTATTTAGACACATTTTATTAAGCTATTGTTCACCTATGATTATCCACCTTGACTAAAGTTCAAAGCTTTTTTTTTTTTTACTATATTCATAGTTATATACCTATTGATGGAATAAATTAGAATACTTTCATCACCTCTCCCAAGATTCTAAATCTTCAGTTTTCCTACACAAATTGAATGGTTAATTTAAGTACAAATAATAATAATAATAATAATAATAATAATAATAATAACCCTAATTTATTAAATGCATAAGTTTTTTCTAGGTACTTGCTGTATACTAGCCATATTGTGTTTAATAATGCATTCTACAGATGCTGACTATCAAAGTTTTGTTTTCAGAAAAATGAAATCTTTCCTCTCACATAATTTAAAAATAAAAACGTGAAGCCAAGACCTGTACTACTTCAGATTCACTCTATAACCCACTTCAAGGTTAAAAAGAATATATTATTTTTTATTTTACATGAAAGAAAATGTTAGCCAAACTATGTAACTGTATAACCGTTAAGTAGATTTCATTTCCAAGAAATTACTTGGCTTTAAAACTTCTACTTGGGGGCACATTTTAAAATTGCTAATTCACATGCTGCCTTTGAAGTGTATAGCACGCATTACAGAAAACTGGAATGGAAATGTAGAGCAGGCTAAGGAAGGTCAAGAACTCCAAGGTGCACAAATTCACCAGTGGGCGGTAACTTGGACTCTAGAACGTTAAACTTAGCACAAAAGTATCTTCTCTCTTTGAAAAGAAGCCACCAGCCCCGGACTCTGGAGCGTGGTTGGACTATAGTCTGATCACATTAACCGAATGCCTCTGGTTGTCGTTTGAGGGATGCGGGCTGTGACCTTTGGCGTGGACAAATCCAGCTTCCTTAAACCACGGTATCTGAAACTTTCTTCAGTGATAGCTCAGTGCTGGGCTCACGGCTGCACCGTCCCCTCAGTGAGCTCGCAATCAGTCCCCCTCTCTCGTCAGGCTCCACTTTCTCAGGGACTGCTATCTCTCCAAAGCCTTTAAAAACAAAATTGAAAAGGTGACGCTAGAAATGTACACGGCTTTAAAAATCGAGACACCCCAGTTTCAAGAGAAGAGTAATCGTCTCCCGGCCCCAAGGCCAACCCAATTCAACACCAGCACGCTGTGTTAACGCTGGGGTCCTCGGTGTGGCTCTCGGGGAGCAGCAGCGCCCCGACCTTCCCGGGGCGGTCACGACGGTCTGGCTGGACGGGCGAGCCTGACCTCCTCCCTCGGCGGGGTCCTCTCACCTCAGTCCCTCAGCCTCCTTCCGTGCCCTCCACGGCCCCCGGCGCTTCGAGGATGCTCGGCTCTCCCTCAAGCCGCGTGCTCCATCGGAACCTGCTCGCCTCACACCCAGCGCCTGTCAAGTTCCCCGCTCGAACTCCCATCAGGCCCTGCGCGGGGCTCTCGGCTCCCCGGGAAGTCCCATGCGCCCTTGCGCTCAGGGTTCGGGTCCTGTGCTCCTAAGACCCTCCCATGCGCCTGTCAGTCAGGACCCTGGAGCTCCAGCCAGTGCCTGGAGCTCCAGCCAGTGCCCTGCTCCCTGCAGGGTCCGCACTGGGGTCGGGGTCCCCATCGGCCTAGCCCCCCACTCAGCCCAGGCAGCACCCCACATCCCTGCCAGGCCCCGCGGAGGGCTCTTGTCGAGTCTCTGCCCCCATGGGCCCACCCACGTGCGCCCACCGGGTCTGGAGCTCCCAGAGGCCCTGTGCTTCTCAGGGCCTAATTATGGCCCCTGGCAGCTGCTTCAGCGCATGCATCCCTCCTTCCCAGCATGCCCTCTGCTGACAGTATGCCACAGGGCTTTGCTTTCTTCCCAGAGAGCTGCAGTGCCTTCTCAGCACAGGGAGCAGTTTTCAGCATGGCGTTCTGTGGTCATGTCTGGAGTTGTTGGTCCCGTCATGCAATACATGCATTGGGTTCTGTCACCACCCCAGCACTGCCCGTGGGCTTTTCCTGACAAACTCAGAACTTGCTTAGCACCTCACGGGTCACCGGAATGGCTCAGAGCAGCTGGTTCCTGGGTCAGCGCCAAAGGGTGGCTGTGAAGCCGCAGCCCACACAGTTGGCTGAGTAGAAGGCTCCTTTGTGATGATGAGGCTCTGCCACTGTAAGGTCTTAAAAAGCTTGTAACGTGCGCCTCTTGCTCACACACCACACTCAGGTGCTTTTCTAGGCGTTTGATGATGGAGAATTAAGCAAACAGTACTTTCTACCATAGCAGAACTTACTCAGACTAGGAAGAGTTAGTAATTCCGAAGTGAACTCATTCTTGTCAGACCCACAGAAAACGAGAGTTGGGAAGTAATGAGAGAGTTGTTGCCTCTCTGCGATAAGTTCTTTTGCAAGACTCCAGAGAGCTTTCTGCTTGCAGATATGCAGATCTCTGTGAGGAAGCTCATCTGTAATAGTCGTCAAAACTTCAGCAATGCAGACAATTATTGGAATCTCTGCCCAGCAATAGACCCTCCACCAGGGAGCTCACTCTAGCTGCTGATTAAGGTCTCCCCCACTAATGGATTTTGTGTACAAGTAGCTCACATGAAGTCCTTCTTCCCCTTTGCCATCAAACAATCCTTTTCCTCAAGTGTCTTAAATATACTGATAGTTCATCATGGTGCTATAATTCTGAATGGAAAAAAAAATGTGCCTCAGAAGACTTTGGTGGGGCCCTATTTAAAAATAAGTGATGGTTTTCTAGGCAAAGCCAAACAATGCCTTGGTGATGGACTTGATTTTTGAGGATGGCCTAGGCGGCTCCCTGACTTGTGGCCTGAGTGGCGCCATCACCTCTCCTTCCCGGGACTGCTAAGGATCCTGAATGCTTTGCGCAGTTAAGTATAGTATCTGGAACTCTCCTATTCATATTAATATTGTTCTTGCTTGTTGCAAGGGTCTCTGCGACCACCATGGTCAGCAGAGTGACAAGTTACCGTAGGTAAGAAGGCAGTTTGGTTCAACCTGACTCAATAGCTGGTGTTAGTTCAAACTTCCGGAGTCTGATGCTGAGTAACTTATTTTAGGAATATTTAAGCACAGCACAATTTGGTGAAAACTTATTCTGATGATAACTCAATTCCATGTTCACAGCAGAGCATGCATAAATCTTTTTTACTCTTTGTAAAGTCCATAAAGATAGTTTCTATAGACGGACTGAGAAAATCAAGCTTATGATTAGGATCTGGGGGAGTATCCAGTGCCAGAAAAGTCTCTAGTCACGCAGATGGAGAAATGGTCAGCAGGCCAGTAAACACACTGGCTCCAACCTTCTCAGTGGATAATGGGTATAGCGTTTTTTCCTTTAAGAAACAACCCAGTGTGCTTAACATTCTCGGTTCCAATAGTGCTTATCTGTGAGCCCCAGTCCTCCATAGCTCTACAGGTTCTGCTGAAGACAAAAGAGTTGTAAAATAAAATTAGCATTGAAACCATCACCTATATCATTTACTACCTCACTGTCCTACTCCTCCTTCAAGGGAGACACACGGGCAAATGTGCCAAAGATTGTTCTTAGGGTTTGAGAATGAAATGGTCACCATTGACTGGTGTGGTTGGTCCTCAGCTGTCGTGTAAACTTTAGGATTCTGAGCCTACCTGGAGGAAGGAAAACATGTGGTGGATGTGATTTTAGAAATTGGGCCTGGTCCCCAGTCCTTTGCTCTATGTTTGATGCCTCTCGTGAGCGGAGTAACCTCTACCATACACTCCCATCCTATGATGTTTGGTCTAAGTGCAAGGGGCCAAGTGATCATGTACTGACCTTTCTGAAACCATGAAAAATTATCTAATATGATTAACTTGTCATTGTCTTAAGTTATTGTGATAATTGCAATGTTTCTCCCTTCCCTCCCTCTAAACCCTTCCATATACCCATCTCTGCTCTCCTTCAAACTCACGGCTACTTTTTTCATTAACTGTTATTAGGAACATATACAGCTAAATATAATCTGCTCAGTTCATATAATGTTACTTGTATGCATGTTTTCAGGGATGTGTGGACAACCAAACAATGTGTGCTCTTCTCTAGCAAAGACCACATCTCCAGATACTTTTATTAGCTGTATAGCCAGATATGATAGGCTTGTTGTCCTCCATTCTTCATGCTGCCCTGGAAAGAATCTCAGTAGCTATGTTGGTGTTTATCAACAGTCATGGGATAAAACAACTTCAAGCAATAGAAAGATGCTTTATTTTTAAGTAGATGGACAATTATTTAGATTTAACTAAATGTGCACGAGAGACAGATATTTCCAGAAAGGACAAGCTATCCTACATTAACACGATATTCAAACGACACAAATATAATGCAAATATCCTGTGTTCATATCTAAATTAGAGTCATTTCTGTAGAAAAGGAAAGCAGAGTTGGGGGGATAGAGAGCAAATACTTCTTAGAGTATATTTTTATTTGCGAAAGGTCAGGAGTAGAATTGATTTTCTAAGTGTTTGTTACAATGTTCTTGCTGTAGAACTCAGGAAGCGTTTGTAAATATTTGTGTACTTCTCATTTCTTGGGTTTCTGTGTCTAAATTTGCTGTTTACAGTACCTTGCCAGGTAGGTTGCTTCCTCATATCTGTGTTTTAGAATAAGGAAGTCTTACTGAGTAATAATAACAGTTGCACTAGGTAAACTTGACTGATTGCTAAGCCCAGAGCTAAGCCTGAGTGACAACAGTTACCAACTAGGCCATCATCACACCCTTTATCACACACCTGATAACATTAAAGATATGATTCAGGTCACCAATACCAAAATGATTTTGTTTTTGTATGTATATGTGTACTGATGGGTGTGCAGGTGTGTGTACATGTGTGTCAAGTCCCAGGCTTGGCATTAGGTATCTTCTTCAGCTGTTCTCTATCTTATTTATTGAGACAAGGTCTCCCACTGAACCTGAGCTTGCCATTTTGGCTTTGTCCAAGGGATTTTCTGTCTCTGCCTGTATGCCTCCCTTGAGCTAAGACTGCAGGAGGAATGTCACACCCACCCAGATCTAAGTGGGTTGTAGGGATTCACACTCCTATCCTCATTCTTGCACAGCGAGTGTTTTACCCACTGATATATCCTCCCCAGTTCAGAGTTTTGTTTTGAAATACATTGGGAGTTATTTGGAACCAAAGTCTGAAGTAGTCTTTGGTATTGGATTATAAAGGTTGCCATGACTTCAAGAGAAGGCTTTGCTGAAGGTCATAGGGAGATTTAGTAGTCCTAGGGTTTCAAAGAAAAAGGTATATCCACTTGTTGTTTTTAGCTAAATCTCAATCGTTCAATTTTGCCAATAAAGACTTGGAAGCCGGATGCTGGGGTGAAAGCCTGCTAGCTCAGAGAGGCCGAGAAAGCACCCGGCTGACTTTCCTCCTCCACCAATGTTCCAGAAAAAGGCCTTTCTCCTGCACCGTCTCAAGTAAGACTTCTCCAACTCAATGTCTCTCCCTTCTACTTCCTGTGCATCTCTCTATCCATCCTCCTGACTCCCTCTTACTCTCCATGTTTTTTTCTTGTTCACTTCCTGTCGACTGGCTGCTTGCTCCACCTCTTGACTTATGGCTGACTTTATTTAATCTTGTTTACAATATTCAAGGAGAAAGCTCTTGGATTAAAGGTGTGTGCTAGGGCTGAGCCACACCACAGCTAGAAACACGTTTTTCCAGTAAATAACGCCATCTTGGGGTTCACAGTGTGATCAGATATCTTGCAACATTCACTAAATGCATTTATTTGAAGAAAGGAAAAGTTAGAAATCAATAATTAAAGGGAAATAAAATAAGGAAAATTATATAAAGAGGCTTTTTTAAATTAATGAAATTAAAAGAGATAGAGAAAGAAATAGTCAAACTAAAAGCTGATCACTTGTCCTTTTGTCAAAATTAGCCAAACTTGCAAAACTGCCAGAAAAAAACAGCAAACCTATCACTACTGTCAATCATTCAACAGAGGACGAAACTGCAAATCCTACATCATTAAGAAGGCTAATAAGAGACTAATATCAGCAGGTCCACACACATTTGCTGGGGAATGTCTTTCTGTACACTGTGAATGTATGTTGTTGCCATTGGTTAATAAATTAGCTGCTTTGGCCTATGGCAAGGCAGCTTAGAGTCAGGCGGGGAAATCCAAGGAGAGAGACAGGAAAGAGAAAGACAGAGTGTGGAGAGATGCCAGCCACAGCCTGAGGAACAACATGCCAGCAGACCAGTAAGCCATGGAACATGTGGCAAAACATAGATTAATAGAAATGGGTTAATTTACGATGTAAGAGCTAGCTAGCAAGAGGCCTGCCATAGACCATATAGTTTGTAAATAATATTAAGCCTCTGAGTGATTATTTTATAAGCGGCTGTGGGACCTTGAGGCTGGGCGAGACTGGAAAAAACTTCCAACTACACACAATGGTTGACAATATAGATTGAAATGTTCAAATGGGGCTTGGACACTGGCCCAGTGGCAAAGCACTTGCAATACAAACCTGAGGACCAGAATCCAGAGCCCCAAACCCACAGGAAGCCACAGACAGGGATGTGTGTCTATAATCCCTACTCTACCATGAGGAGATGGGTGGATGAGACAGGGCAGTCTGAGCCTTCAGGCCCAAGCCAGGTAGCCTGGCTTACACAGAGGTGAGTGTTGGGAGGCCTTGTCTGAAACAAGGTGAAGGGAGAGAGGAAAACCCAAGGTGGTCTTCTGGTGGCACATGGTATACACACACTCATGCACGCACACACGCACGCACGTTCAAATGTTCATAACTTACCCAGTATGAAACATAAATTAAATAGTCCTTTAAATAACTAGAAAAAACAAAAACAAACAAACAAAACAACCTTATAAGTCTGTTGACTCATAGTAGACCTATCATATGGTTTAACTAGGAGTTCCAAAAAACTTTAGATAAAAATTCTACCAAATTCCCTGCCAAAAAGATACAAAAGAAGAAAACAGGTCAAACTTGTTATATGAAATTATATTCCTTTTTATTAAATCTATCAAATTTAGTGCCTAATATGAAATATGACAATGAGATATCATCTCTTGTAAATATAGACACACCATTCTGAACAAACCATTATAAATAGAATCCAGCAGTGCATACAAAAAATTATACATCACAAATAAATGAGGTTTATTCCCTAGAAGCACATTGATAGTTCAATATTTAAAGCTCAGTGCATCCCATTATTGGAAAAGGCTAAGGAAGAGAAACCGTATGACCATTTCTGATATAAAACAAGGTTAAAGCTCTACACCCCTTGTGATAAGATCTCTCAAAAAGCTGGTGTTCACTGAGAAGTTTTTCAACTTAATAAGGAACATCCACAGAAACAATCAACACAATCTGTGGTGGTCATTCATAATTGTCCATTTGATGAGATTTAGAGTCACTCTGGAAATAAGCTTCTGAGAATGTCTGTGTGGGATATCTAGACTAGTTTATTTGAAGTGGGAAGACCCACCCATTCCACGGCCTCGGGTCCTGGGCTGAATAAAAAAGAGAAAGGCAGCTGAGCAGCCACATTTACTTCTCTTTGCTTTTTTGAAAAAAAAAATAGCTTCATTTATTTTGTATGTACGGGTGTCTTGCCTACATGTGTGTGTGTGTGTGTGTGTGTGTGTGTGCCCCACATGTGTGCCTGGTGCCTGTGGATAGCAGGAAAGGGTGTTGGATTTCCTGGAGCTGGAGTTACAGATGGTTGTGAGTTATCATATGGGTGCTGGGAATTGAACCCTGGTCCTCTGCAAGAGCAGGCAGTGCTTTTGACTGCTGAGCCATCTCTCCAGCCACTCTCCACAGTTCTTGATTGCAGATACAACAGGATCTTCCTAGAACCCCTGCAGCCATGACTTCCCCACTGGTTTGGACTATACCCTCAAACTGCACCAAAAAGCCCTGCCCTTCTTTAAAGTGTTTTTCCCAGTTTTTATTGCAGCAACAACCGGGTACCTAATACAGCCACCTTTCAGCATGGTTCTAGTCAATGTGATAAGGGCTTTAAAAAAGGAAACGGAAGGCGTAGGTCATTGTCAGATGACATAAGGGACTATAAGGAAGTTGCAACACATGCAAAGAAGCTGAGTTCATCAAAGTTCAGACTCAAGAAAAGTATAAAAAATTAGTTATGTAATTATATGTTAAAATGAATAATGAATATAGGGTGTACACAAGAAAATACAACACCATTTATAATTACTAAAAAAGGAACATTTAGGACTGGCAGGATGGCTCGGTGGTAAAAAGGCCCTTGTCCAGCAAGCCTGGTGACATGAGTTCAATGCTTAGAAGCTACGTAAAGGTGGAAAGAGGGAAGGAAAATTGTCCCCTGAACCTCACACACATGCCACTCACATGTGCTACCCCTCCACACACACATCACACACACAGTAAGGAATGCCTAAAATTCATGTGAAACCATTGGCTGTGTACCCAGTGATAATAAGGAATGCCTAAAATCTATGTAAAACCCTTTAGTTGTGTACCCAATGAAGCTTATAGGACTTGTGTGCTAAAATGAAAACAGCTGATGAAAAATATCTAAGAAAAAGAAGGGTGGAGACATGAAGGGTCGCCAGCCAGAGCCAGACCGAGAGGGAGCAAGACATGCAGGACGACAGGGAAATGTCATGGGTCACGTGGCTGAATAAAAATTAATTTAAGTTATAGGAGCTAGCTATCGACTGAGCTGTCATAATTAATATGTCTCCATGTCGTGGTTTGGGAGCTGGCTGACGGGACAGAAAAATCCACCTACAAGCAGGGGGACTCATTCTACTCCCTGATCTCAGGAGTTATTCCACAGTCACTGTTGTCAAGAGTTCATGGTACTGCTGGAAGCAGAGCTGTATGGATCAATGGAACAGAATATAAAATTCAGAATTAATTCCACTAACTAATTTTTGATAAATAAACCAAAAGAATTTACTAAAGACAGGCTCTCGAAGGAGTCAGGGATTTGCCCCCAATTATGTGATCCTGTCATAGGGGTTATTTCAAGCTGAAACCTTGTCTTTCTTATGCCTGGAGTAAAAATAGCCTTGATCACCAACAATTGATGATGGTGGCCATAAACCTACACAGATAAGTTCTTTACACACCCCTTGTCTCCCACAGGCGTGTACATCAGTCCCATCTATCTCCTAATGACTCCCCTGACTTTACTACCGCAGTTCAGAGGTCCATTTGTCCTACCATTTCTTCACAAGTTTATTGTTCTTTATCTAAACACGTCTAAAAGCACACCATGCTCTGCTTGTATTTTTCACTTTAGTCTCTTGTGAAGATCTCACTCGTGCACATAAAATGAACACTGCTCACGTGCTTTCTCTTGCTGATCAGCTCCTGTATTTGTTTGATTGCTGGGGACAGCTGAACAACTGACTGGGGGGATTTCTTACTCCTTTCCTTTCAAGTCTTCTCAACAAATAATGCTTGAGCAATTTGATACAGGTAAAAGGAACTCCAGTGTGGTGATATTTTGTATATGCTCTAACAAATAAAGCTTGCCTGAGATCAGAGGGCAAAGCTAGCTACAGAGTTAGCCATAGAGGCCAGGCAGTGGTGGCACACACCTTTAATCCCAGCATTTGGGATCTCATGTCTTTGCTCCTAGTGCTTGGGAGGCACACAGGCCTTTAATCCCAGCACTAGGGAGGTTGAGACAGGAAGTGATATGGCTGGGCAGAGAAAAGGAATATAAGGCAGGAGGGGACAGGAGCTCAGCCCCTTTTCAGCTGAGGAATTGGTGAGGTAAGAGGTGGCTGTGGCTTGTTCCTTTGTCTCTCTGATCTTTCAGCATTTCACCGATATCTGGCTCCCGGTTTTTATTAAGACCAGTTAGGATTCGTGCTACACTCCAGTGAAAGTCTTTTACTTTACAGAAAGAAAGGGAGCTTGGAATGTATTGCAATTGGGATGTAGTGGGGTGTCCTGCAGTCCAAGCTACTCAAGAATCAGAGACAGAAACAGCTCTTGAGAGAGGAGTTTGAAGCCAGTGTAGGCTACATAGTAAGTTCCCAGAAAGTAAGACCCTGTCTTAGAAAACACCAAAACAAACAGAAAGAACCAAATGAAGATGGGATGTCTTCAAGATGAAAACTGTTTGCTTTGACAAAGACAGAGATGATCTCGACATTCCCCGCCTGCAGAATCCCTCCTCTCTCTCATCGATTGGATTCCCAGAGCTCTGGGACATCAAGATCATGATGGGAAGACGTGAAGAGATGACCGGCCACACTAGCGGAAGCCCATGAACAGTCTAGTGGCTGTGGAGCCCCCATGGGACTGGACTAGGCCCTCTGGATATGGAAGACAGTTGTTTGGCTCAAACTGTTTGGGTGGCACCCAGGCAGGGGGGTCAAGATCTGTCCCTGGTACATGGGCAGGCTTTTGGGAACCCGGTGCCTGTGGTGTGGTACCTTGTGCAGCCTTGGACCTGCCTAGACTCAGTGTGCCAGGCTCTGCTGACTCCCCATGGGAGACCTTAATTTGGGGGGTG
>CABHPP010104423.1:0-11208 GCA_902168425.1 Peromyscus attwateri
GAGAAAGCTTCTGGTGTGTTGTTAGATTTCTGTAGAACATCTCTTTTCTTTCCAGTTCATTGCCATGTTTGCTCAGCTGACTGAGTCCTTTGGTTAAGATTCAGTCATTAAGTAGTCACAAATCATCACAGGAAACCAACACAGATGACAAAATGTTCCATTTTTACTTCTCCTTCGTACTGTACATGGAACCAGGGAATTTATCCATTCTCTTTTCACAGATACAGGGGTGGTTTCTACCACAGTCATCTTCATGTATACCTCCAAAACTGAGATACACACAGCCTCCACTTTCCTTTAATAATTTCACTGTTTTCAAATTACTGTAAAACAAAACATACAATGGGCAGTTATTAAAATTTGAAACATATTGATGTGATGTAGGCCATGATTTTAAAAACAATTTTTATTGACCAAAATATTCAGAATATAGAAATGTGTTTTACTAAAGGTTTTTTGTTTTCTCTAAACTCATTAAACAAAGGTCTTGGGCCAGTGATATAGATCAGTGGATAGAAGCCATTGCCACCAAATTTGACAATCTGAGTTCAGACTTCGGATACACAGAGTAGAAGAAGAATAGTCATACCAGGAGGTTTGAGCTGGAATAAGGACAGAGTGGGAGAGCAAATAGATACCATGATAAATGAAGACATCATGGGAATAGGGAGAAACAGAGTGCTAGGGACGTTCCCAGGAATCCTCAAGGATGACCCCACCTTAGGCTACTGGCAGTAGTCAAGAGGGTGCCTGAGCTGGCATACTCTGGTGATCAGATAGCTGAATACCCTAACTGTCATCACAGAGCCCTCATCCAGTGACTTATGGAAACAGATGCAGAGATCCACGGCCAGGTCCCTAGCAGAGCTCCAGGAATCCAATCAATGAGAGAGAGGAAGGATTTGATGAGCAAGGGACCATGATGGGAAAAAGTACACAGACAACTAGCCAAACTAGTGGAAACACATGTACTGTGGACCAATAGCTGAGGAGCCCCATGGTACTGGATAAGGCCCTCTGGATAAGCAAGACAGTTGTTTAGCAACTGTTTAAGGGGCCCCCAGGTAGTGGGATTGGAACCTCTCCCTAGTGCATGAGCTGGCTTTTTGGAGCCTATTGCCTATGGTGAGACACTTTGTGCAACCTTGGTGCAGGGAGAAGAGGCTTGGACCTGCCTCAACTGAATGTGCCAGGCTCTGCTGACTCCCCATGGGAGACCTTGCCTTGGAGGAGGTGGAAAGGGGGGTGTGGTGGGGGGGGGGGAAGGAAGGGTGGTGGGAGGAGGGAGGACAGGGAATCTGTGGTTGATGTAAAATGAGTAGAAAATCTTTTAATAATAATAATAATAATAATAATAATAATAATAATAATAAAAAGAAATGTGACTTCTTCAACTGCCTCTAACTACAGATGTGCTGTGACATGGGAACACACATGCATACATTCACACAAAAATAAATAAATGTAATAAAAATAAAAATAACAGCCGGGTGGTGGTGGCGCACGCATTTAATCCCAGCACTCAGGAGGCAGAGCCAGGCAGATCTCTGTGAGTTCGAGGCCAGCCTGGGCTACCAAATGAGTTCCAGGAAAGGCGCAAAGCTACACAGAGAAACCCTGTCTTGAAAAACCAAAAAAAAAAAAAAATGTTCTCTTGATCACATATCTATTCCACATTGTTAATTTTTCATCTTTAAGTATATTTAATTTTCTGTATCACCAAAAGATCATTTTACACTAAAGTTTATTTCAAGGTCTGCAAGGATATTTTAACCTGTCAGCCACTGGCACCTCACTCCAAATGTTACCACTTGCCCATCTCTGACTCTGACTCTGACTATGGTGCTATAGGCTGTAAATAAATTCATTAACTCTGCGGTCAGTCATAGTTGAAAACAGCATCCATCCTGGTGCTGAGGAGATAGATGCAAAAGTGGGGCTAGCCTGTATGAAGTGATACTTCAAATAGAAAAACCAAAACTAGTCGCAACAATAATAATCTGTGTGCTTTGAATATATTAAAACATCCTGTAAGGCTGTCTGTCCCCTGGCCAACTCTGTAACAACCTGCTTGAAAGTGTCTTTAGAGGAGAGAGAGGGAATTATTTTCCTAAAGATTTGTAACCTAGCTGTCTGCACTGGCTGGGCCACATTCAAACAGAAGTGACCAGACCTACCATGTTCCCAGGCACTGAGTAAAAGATTCCTGAGACAGTTACCACTGTGAATACCATGCTTCAGATAGTTTCTTCAGCCACTGAAGAAGAAATTCAGTAAATGCCTCAAAGAAAATGACATCATGAAAAAAATCCAGCAGAAACAGTACATTCAATGCATAAAGCTTCAGACATTAGGATTACCATCCAACACTTGTAAAATAAGAATTGATATCTTTCAAGAGACAAAGAACAGGACAGGCACAATCACACCTGCCAGTAGTCCCAGCACCTGCAAGTTGGAAACACAAGGACCAGGTGTTCAAAGCCAGCCTGGGACACATGAATCGCTATCTAAAAACAACAAAATTAAAACTAAAATAATTTTTAAATGAAATGAAAGGTAATTAAAATTAAAATTAAAATTAACTCCTCCATTTCTGGTGAAAGTGAAAACTTATGCAGCCACTTTGGAAAGTGACATGGTTGTTTCTCAGAAAATTGGTAATCAACCTACCTCAAGAGCAGCTATTCCACTCTTGGGCATCTCATATATCTAAAGGATGCTCCATCCTACCACAAGGACATTTACTCAACTCATTCATAGCAGCATTATTTATAATAGCCATTGTTATGAGTTATGAGTTATTGCATGTGAGGGGACCCTCAAGAGTATCCCAAGAGTACAGGGAAACTTACAGCGCAAATACAGTGGTGGCCTGGGCAGATGCATGCCGTGCGGGTATGGCAGCTGCAGCAGTGGGGGCATCAAATAATTTGCACCCACACACTGCATCCATGTGGAGAGTTTATTATAATAAACAGATGAAGAGAAATATAGGAAAGAGAGAGACTGAAAGAGAGAGAAGGAGAAGACGAAGAAGAAGAAGAAGAAGAAGAAGAAGAAGAAGAAGAAGAAGAAGAAGAAGAAGAAGTCAAGAGAGAGAGAGAGAGAGAGAGAGAGAGAGAGGGTGTACATCTCATGGAGGAAAAAGGTGAAAGAGAGAGGGGAAAGGGGAGGAGTTTTTCCTTAGAATGAGATTTTTACATCAGGACCCAGGGCAGTGTGAAGGGATAGGTCAGAATACTAACATTGGTTTCCAAGGGGGCAGGTCAGAATATTAACAGCCATGAATTGGAAACAACCTAGACATCCATCAAAAGTAGAATGGATGAAGAAAATGTGATCCATTTACACAATGGAGTATTAAGGAGCTGTTAAAAACAATGGCACCATCAAAATTGCCACCAATTTGAAGGAACTAGAAAAGATCATTCTGAGTGAGGTAACCCAGACCCAGAAAGACAAACATGGTATATACTCACTTATAGGTAGATATTATCTATAAGCCAAAGAATAACCATACTACAATCACAAGACCCAGTGAATCTATGTAACAAGGAGGGCTTAAGGGGGCAGGGTCAATGAATCTCATTGTGAAGGGGAAATAGAATAGACATTGCTGTTGGAAGGGGGAGGGTTCTGGATTGGGTTGGGTGGGCATGGGAATAGGAGCAGTCAGGTGGGGAAAGATGGAGGAAGAGAGTACTGGGAAAGACAACTGGAATGAGGGTCATCTCTGGGATGAGCTAGAAACCTAGTGCAATCAAAACTCCCAGGAATCTAGGAGAGTGATCCTAGCTAACATTCCTAACAATGGGAGAAACAGTCTGAACAGGCCATCTCCTGTAACCAGGCAAGACATCCAGTGGATGGATTGCCACCCTCAATCCAGCTGCAAAACCTTCAATCTACAGTTTGCCCTACCTACAAAGAAATACTAGGGTAAAGGTGGTGCAGAAATTATGGGAATGGACAACCAATGACTGGTCAAGCTTGAGACCCATACCATGAGTGGGAGCCCACCCCTGACATTGCCTGGAGGACCAGGACCCAGAGGCCAGACAGCCCAGAGACCTAGGATAGACTGAACATTACTGGCAAAAAAAGTCAATTAAATGATTCATAATAATCTTCTGCTACACTCATTGATTGTTGCCTAGCCTATTTCCCACCAGAAAAGGTTCACCCAGCAACAACTTGAAATATGAAGAGACACACAGTCAAACCTCAGGAAGACCTTGGGGAATCCTGTAGAAGAGGGGAAGAATGATTGTGAGAGCCAGAGTGGCACAAGAAAACCACAGAATCAATTAACCTGAGATCGTAGGGACTCAGAGACTGGACCAAAATCCAAGGAGCCTGAATGGGACTGACCTGAGCCCACTGCATATATGTGAGAGTTGCATAACTAAGGAGGTTTTTTTTTTTTTTTTTTTTTTTTTGTCAATTTCCTAACAGTGAGAGCAGGGGCTTTCTCTGACTCTGTTATCTACTTTTGGAACCTATAAATGGACTATTCTTTTGGGCTACCAGCACCCCAACAATGACACAGAGACTTATTATCAATTATGAAAGCTCAACTGATAGTTTAGGTTTGTTTCTTACTAGCTCTTATAAGTTAACTTAACCCATTTATAATCATCTATGTGTTGCCACATGACTTATGGCATTACCTCTCCTCCTGCATGTCTGTTCCCTCTCTGTCTGCTGGTGACTCACTGTGTCTCCTCCCTTCTTCCCAGCATCCTTTGTGACTGGGAATCCTGCCTAATTATTGACTGTTCAGCTTCTTATTAAGCCAGTAACAGTGACACATCTTCACAGTGTACAAAAAGAGGGACCCTTCTTCATACTGGGTTACCTCCTCCAGCCTCAATAGTAGAGGAGGTGCCTAGTCTTACTGCAACTTGATATACCATGGCTGGCTGGTATGTTATGGGAGACCTGCCCTTTTCTGAGGAGAAAAAGGAGGAGTGGATTAGAGGGTGGGAGGAAAAGGGAGGAGAGGAAGGAAGGAGGGAACATTGTGACTAGACTGGAAAACATTCATTAATTAATTACTTTTGGTTTTTCGAGACAGGTTTCTCTGTGTAACAGCTCTGTTTGTCCTGGAACTCACATTGTGGACAACGTTTGCCTTGAACACACAGAGAGCTGCCTGCTTCTGCTACCAAGTGCTGGGACTAAAAGCCTGCACCACCACCCCTCAGCAATAAAGCTTGAAAATAGAAAAAGGGACAACCCCCCAAAAGAGAACAGTATTTATTGGTTTTTGCATGGTCATGTTCTAGGAGTTAGATAACAAACATTGTTTTTAAATACACACACACACACACACACACACACACACACACACACACACACCAACGTTATTTTTGGACAAATAAAGAATTCCTAGGAGAGAAATTTTGAAATTAGTATTTCTAAAATCATCAACAAACAGGAGGAATGGTGATGTGTGATATGAAAACAGAGGGAGAAATTCTGAGAATTAAAACATACACAATCGATAGTACTTCGAGATAAAGAACAGGAGAGGATCAACGGTGGATTAACCAAAACTAAGGGTTTATAAAAGGCCTTATGGACACCCACTAGGTAATAAGCTTGCAGATGACCAACACAAAGTAGACTCTTTGTTCCTTTGGTGGTTTGGGGTGTGTGTGTGTGTGTGTGTGTGTGTGTGTGTGTGTGTGTGTGTGTACATAACTACATGGTAAGACCCGATTGCTGATACACCACACACTTTGATGTCAGAACATAAAAGAATCAGTTTCAAATCAATCAGGAAACTTCTTCCCTTGAGCTATTTTTCAAAGGATGAGAAGGTGATTTGCAGGCTGCTGTGGGAGAAGAGATATGAATCTCTTACCCAGCACTGAAGCCTTCGCTTCAGTACTGACCTGCTAGGTAAGATGTGCCCAGTCGTACCATTTTTGTAGGGTAACTAAATGTTTTCTTATTAGAGTTGAGATCTTTACTATATAAGTAATATTGTGTTTGCTATTGCAATCCAAATCAAAAGCCCATGATTGTGGAGTTCAAGGGCCCTAGGTTAGAAACTGCTACAATCATGTTGATAAGTGGGCATGTAGTCAAACTGTAATCTTAGTACAAGTGTTTATGGCCTAGACTTGGGCTGCTCTCAACGTTGGTCAGAGAAGCTACTTTTGCAGTAGGCTCTAATCGGTACAGATCAGCAGAACTAGTCAAAGTTCAGAAGAGAAGAGAAAATGTGTTTAGCCCTTGGGGACATTTTCATCAACTCAGCCCCCTCAACACTATCCCAAGACTTAGGCAACAACTGGAAAGAGAAAGTGGAAAAAATGTAAGAGCCTGATGATAGGAAAAGCTCTATGAAATCCTGCCATCTGGACATGACAAGGCTTTCTTACTCACAAACTCAAAGCAGCTGTGGTCACCTATATGAGACCTGAACAAGAACAAGCCAGCCAAAATTCCAGCATAGTTGGGGAGGGGCCCTCTATCTCTTAGGGAGATAGTATTGTTAGTTGACTGCTACTGGAAATGGGAGACACATTCTTTATTAAGCTGTGGCCACATGGAGGTATCCTTGCTCCAGTGGATGGCCTACAAACATGCACCAGTGCACAGCATCAAGTAAGAAAACATGAGTTAGATGGGAACACCTTAGGGTACAGTCAGGGGGAAGGTTGAGAGGGTAAGTAGGGGATGATATGATCATATTTCATTCCATATATGTATGAGATTTTTAAGAAATGGTATTAATAATGAAAATCAATGAACAGTTTTCAACCAAGTCAGAAATGAACAAACTTAGAGCTTATAGACTACAGCACCCTTGAAATGAAAAGTAGATATGCATATATATTAATGTGTTTTTATATTTATAAATTAACAATTACATAAGCTAACTACAGAAACAAGTCAATTGTATGTTTAATATACACTCATAATATCTCTCATGATGATCAAGTTACTTCACATGATCTTAAGCTCTGTTTTTTTTTTTTATGCCCTCTGCATCTTAGAACATACAACCCTGAGTTGTGTTCAGTATGACGTCACTAGCAGTCAGCTTCTAGACCATTCCTCTTCCCTGTCTAACACTTGCCCAAATACTGTCTTATACATCTTGTCCTGACCTGTGAACTCCATAGAAAATGAGGAAAGCCATGTGAAATGAGAGAAAAGCCTTTGCAACCCTCCTCCCAATGTGCACCAGTGTTAGAGTGTGAGGGCTCAGGAAACTCACAGTTTAGATGGGACATCTCCAATCCATTGCCATTCCCCTTTGCTCCCATTATATTTTAATCCAATCCAGTATCTGTTTGTAGTAACCTGGGACTGTAAGAACTTCTGTAAGAAAAATAACACATATTGTGATAAAATGTCTGTCTGTTTGGTGAGAAAAGAACAGGATAACAAGCCCCAGGTATTCTTATGTCAGTTCTCTACTGTCAAGTCCTCCATCCCTTCAGTCCCTCCAAGTTCATTTTTAAAGTGATTTCCCACTAGTAGCTCATTTATGTAAAAACAATGTCAGTTATTTAAGTTATTTAAAATTAAAACTTCAGTTGGCTAGAGATACTGGTTTCATGAAATGATTTGTGACTGTTTCTCAGAGAAAGTCTCTCTGTGTAGCCAAGGCTGACATTGAACTCACAATCTCCCTGCCTCAGATCCTGGCTCCTTTAGTAAGCCCGATACTTTATGAAATTATTCAAATACACATTTCAGAAGACCACAGAAGCATGTGGGAAGTGTTCAACTTAAGTGACCCCTGTCAAAAAAAATTAATTCAGATGAAAAGTCCAAGTCCTCTGTGAAAAGTTGTGTACTATCCTCCATGTTCCAACAATGAAGCCATGCTGTTACTCAGATCCAAAAGTGACAGAACTTGAGGAAGGGGGAGATACTTGGAAGTAAATAGTGTGCCTTACATGCGACATTTGAATTGAATGATACCTAATAAAATTACTGAATATATTTTATAAGTTTAAATTTAGCTATGTTTACTGTCTCAAATAGAAAATTATATCATTACTTGACATTAAAATTTATTTTATGCTGTAATTATCAGACATGTATTAAATTGGTGAAGAAATTGTGCATCATACTCTAAATGAAAAGGTTTCAAGCTGATCATTCAACCATTTCTCTAGAAAAATACCCTGTATGTATTTGAAGAAACTTCTTTAGTGACAAATGTAAGCAGTTAATGTCAGGATCCTGGCTACTTGTTTTCCTTTAAATATTCATTTCTATAGATAGATTTTTTTATGAAATATAAGAATATTAGGAAGTAAATATTATGGGCAGATTCAGTGAAAATCAACACAGAGCTAACAGGAAAACTGTTAATTCCACGGTTCTCACATAATTTCCATTTTGCAGATTGGTCCAGAGTTAAGTTACTTTTTCTATTGTCATCCAGTTACTCATCTCAGACAATCTCACTTCTGGGTTCTGAAGAGCAAACCCTAGACTGTGGCCTCTCTGGGTTCAGATGACACTCTATGGAGATAAATAACTGTCAGTCACAGGATGTGCTATACCAGAGGGCTAAACTTATTCCAGAAAAACATGCTTCTCTTCAGGATTCTCTGGCAGATTTCTGGCAAAGGGAGAAGACTGCAAATATAGGAATGTCTCCTTAGTAATGAGTCTCCTCATAACAGACCCTGTGTCCTGAAACTAAATAGGAAGCAAGAAGGATGGACTGGAAAACTCTTACTGTATGAATTTTGCTTGAATTACAGGAAAACCACATACAACTGCTGAAGGACTCTTTTTTTTTTTTAAAATATCTGTGCTCAATATTTCACTATCAAGGGCTCGAAAAGGAGTCTAAGAATAAAGAAGCATGTAAGCGTCTACGGTACCGGTTCATCATCATCATCTATCTTCAAAAGGGATAAGCGACAGTCCTGGCAGGTCTGTTCACATCCACTCCAGCGTTTATCATCCATGATGAAATAATAACATTTTATGCCACAGCAGAACAAGTGTCCTTCAACAGGTTTCCCTACAACAGAGAAGGCAATGGTGAAAATTCTTAATTTCTGGTATTCTGTTATTAGAACTGTGGTGATATTTTGTGGTGATATTTTGCTTCTCTGAAGATCAGAGGGCAGAGCTAGTCATAGAGTTATTCATAGAGGCCAGGCAGTGGTGGCACATACCTTTAATCCTAGCACTATGGGCAGAGGCAGATGGATCTCTGTGAGTTAAAGGCCACTCTGGACTACAAGAGATTAATCCAGTCTAAAAGAGAAACAGAGCCAGGCAGTGATGGCTCACACCTTTATTTCCAGTACTTGGGAGTCACATGCCTTTGATCTGAGCACTAGGAAGGTTGAGACAGGAAGAGATATGGCTGGGCAGAGAAAAGAATATAAGGCAGATGGAGTAGGCCTCAGGGTCATTCAGTCTGAGGCTTCATGGAGACAGGATCTTCCTCTTTTGGCTGAGGAGTTGGCGAGGTGAGAAGTGGCTGTGGCTTGTTTCTTCTGATCTTTCAGCATTTACCCAGATACCTGTCTCCGGGGTTTTATTATAAGACCTATTAGGATTTGTGCTACAGAAGAATGTATTTGTTACACATCTATAACTAAGTAAAACCTCACAGCTCTCAAAAATTGAGACACTACAATGCTGAGAGACCCATGCACACCCATGTTCTATGCAGCACTGTTTATAATAGAAATATGGATAAAATTTAAGAGTTCATTATGGATGAATCAATAGAGAAAATGTAGCATATACACACAAAGGAATACTATTTATCCTTGAAAGGGAAGAAATACAACCAGGCATGATGACTTATGCCTATAAACCCAGCACTCCATAGGCTGAGGCACGAGGTTCACCTCTAGTTTGAGGTCAGCCTAGATTAAGCAGTGAATTCCAGGCCAGCCTTGGCTATATATGGTGAGTTCCACATAGCCTTGGTTACAGAATGAAACCATTGTCATATCTAACCTCCCAAAAGAGAAATCCTGACATAAGTGACCAACTGTGTAGTAAGAGTCTCCCAGGTGACTCCTGACTGCTGCTCACTGAGTGTCAGGATTAAGTGTCATGTTATGAGCTGATTCATGAGACAGCAGAGTCTTTGCAATAACTTCCCTTTCTCAGAAGTCTACAAGAAAGTCTCTCAGGGAAGCATGGATGAATTTGAAGATAGAGTGGGAAGTGAAGCAAACTATTGCCAGGACTACACTTTTTTATTTCACCCAGATGAAGTTTACAGCACAGCCCAGTTCTAAGAAGCAGAGTTTTGTAAGATCGCAGGGGCTGGAGGGAGGGGAAATGAGCACTTGCTGCTCAGAGGCAGTTACATGGATGATGCAATGCTAGGTCTGCAGTGATGCACTGTGCCCACAGTGGCCCACATGCTACTCTATACATACAGCTATGCTCTGGTCTGTGTTAGATGCTCTTACCCTAATAGAAATAAGAGACAAACAAGGAAGCTTTTGATGGTGATTTCCTGTTCTGCCTTCAAGGGCACACCCATATGCCCATAGTATCAAATTTGAATACATTAAAACGTGTGTAGTTTACATAGCTACAACATCTCAATAAGATTTATTTGCTTGGTCTGTGCTGGGACCCCTTTTCTCTATTAATAAACTTTTATGTCCAATCCTTGTTTTTCTGAGAAGAGATATCATCACTCTGTACTTCAGGCTGGCTTGGAATTTGCTGGACACCTAGATTTGCAATCATCCTGCTTCAGTGTCCTAATCACATGAATTGCTGCCACTTAGAGATGATAGTTATTTTATTCTAAAATCATAATGTAAAACATTTTTGATGAGTCTGGAATGCATCCATGACTATTTTTGGACTTTATCTTTTTCTCTGTTACACATTTTAGAATTTACCAGTTTTAAAGGTATTATTATTCCTTGAATAATGAAGATTGTCAACCCCTGCTATCATGTACAGTGAGATCATATTCAGGAGTTCTTTGTGAACATTAACTTTTGAAAAAATTCTTAATAATGAATGATAAACTGTCAATTAATGTTAACCAGTCATGATGCAAGGAAAGAAAGTTTCCTTGTAACGCTTGATATTTCATCTCTGTGTCATTCAGTGACAGAGATACATCAGTGTGGGCACCATGGTGAAGCTCCCATGTGTGCTGCAGGGAAGACACCATGGTCACAAACAGGCCAGCTCTCTGATACCAAGGCAGAAGGAAAACAAACACAC
>CABHPP010104425.1:0-23844 GCA_902168425.1 Peromyscus attwateri
AGTTTTGGGTGTGAAGATCTTCATTCACTGGCATAGAGAAGATCCTTACTGAGATGTCAGTGGATAGAGCAAGAGAGAACTGAAAAAGTAACACTTTTCTCCTAAGCGGGAGGAGATGGCTACATTTCTGCAGGGGTTTCCGCTTTTGCACAGTGAAGCAAAAGAAGCAACATCTTAGGCCAGAGAAGCAGAGCTCTGCTAGGAAGCCTCCTTAAGTGGGGGCTGAGCAAAGCTCAGCTGTAGCGGCTCTCCAGGAGAGGAGCAGGATTGCTATATCCTGCGGGGAGACCATCCCCCGTCACACCAGGTATACCCTGACTTTCCCTGAACAGTCAGGATACCCTTCCCTGCTGAAGCAGTTCCAGGCCTGACTTTCCCGAGAAGTCAGAAAAATTTCCCTTCCAGGGTCAGGCTACTTCTTTGCAGTTCCAGCTATCAGAGCTGTGCTAAACAGCTCCAGGTGTCCCGGACACCTTCAGGGCAGAGCTGGTATTCTGAGCAGCTCGAAGTGTCTGGGATACCTCGCCCTCAAGGGCTGAACTGTCTCCTTGCAGTTTCAATCTTCAGAGCTATCCTAAGCAGCTCAAGGTGTTGCCTGATTCCCCAGATAGTCAGGACACCTTTCCCCAGAGTTGTTGCAACAAATTTACATACATTGTTGGTGCTGAAACCCGGGACCAAACCCATAGAGTTGCAACCAATTTACTTACACTGTGTCCCAGGCCTCAGAGCTCCATTTTGTCCAAGCCAACTAATTGGCTTTTCACTTCAGCAGTGAAAAGCAGCAGAATCGAAGCAAGGGCTCTAGATATGAGTTGGCTCCCCAGCCTCACCCTAGAAAGGTTCATGCCACCTTGAGAACTGTATCCAAAGGGCTCTACTCTACTGCAGGAAGTTTTTAGGAAATGTGGAATAGTGCTACCCTGATCTACCTACCAGGGTTCAAGTTAACATTTTTCTACTTTACAGTGGGGCAAAATCTTACCTATATAACCATTTTGGTTTTTCCCCAATAGAATGGTCAATAAATAACAAGAGTTTTTTAATACTCCTGCCTCCCTTCTCTCTCTCTCTCTCTCTCTCTCTCTCTCTCTCTCTCTCTCTCTCACACACACACACACACACACACACACACACACACACACTTTTTTTTTAAAAAAAAAAAAGAGAAGGTCTAATCTAGCACAGACTGGTCTCAAATTGCCATATAGTTGAGGCTAGGCTTGAACATCTGATCCTCCTGCTTCTACTTCCCCAAAACTGGGATTATAGGCATGTGTCACCACACCTGGCTCCCAGTAGTTTATTATATAATGCACTTTTTGGATGATTTTGTACAACTGCTGGCTAATGTTAAGTGTTGTAAGCTATGGTGTTTACTATATTCACTGTATTTTTTTAAATTTATGATACTTTTAGTTTATGATGGGCTTGTCAGAATGTAACCTCATGATAAGTGGAGGGACACTGGGATTGATTTAGGCCTCAGAGCCAAATGTGTGTAACTGGTAGGATCCTCACATCTAAAGCAAGGGAGAGGAATGGTTTGAGTCTGGCCTCTGGGCAGCAGGCAGCAGGGTGATTGACAGCTTTCTGAACTCTTAATTAGATGGTTTAAAGGCGTGTTGGTAGCCATGGTGGGAGGAAGGTTTGCTTTACCTGATGTCCTCATTAGGGAGTAAATGCTTTCTTTATTCAGAGATGCCTATCATTAGTTCCCTGATGACTTGTGCTTCAGATTGTTAACTAGTCCCAAGAGCATTGCCAGAAAATACATCACATTTGAAAACTACCTAGACATGCTCAGTGGCAAGAGAAAGGGCAGATGGTGAACAGTTGAGCTGCAGAAATATCCGGAGAGAAGGAAACCTAGATTTCTTCCCCTTTGTTTCGGCATCAGGACTGTAGGCAGGAGCAGTTGGAGAGATGCCTAAGTGGCAGACTTAGGAACAGCCTGTCTCGAGTCTTCAGGAAGCCTGATGCTTGATGCTTTCCTGATGCCCACAGTAGCCCCGGGGACACTCCAGCTGTCTTTCTTTGCTCCGTCTTTCTAGAAAAGGCCACTTCCTTTGCTCTACTTTCTAGAAAGGCTAATGATCTCAGCTGCAGCCCTCTGCCTCTGCTGACTCTTGAGTTACGGTTCTTGGTGTTCTTCAATGTCTGAGGGTAGCTATGAACCCAGTGGGACAGAAGCTTTCAAGTGAAGAAGAGAAACCTCAAGTCTCTCTCACA
Source organism: Peromyscus attwateri (assembly GCA_902168425.1). Lineage (NCBI taxonomy): Eukaryota > Metazoa > Chordata > Mammalia > Rodentia > Cricetidae > Peromyscus > Peromyscus attwateri. Next base: position 2,233 of record CABHPP010104425.1, read on the forward strand.
CTTCACTTGTCTTCCATATGTGTGCTTTTTGTCCTAGCTCTACACCTTCTTTGCTATTTTTAAACACTTTATTTTTAAATTTTGTATATGTATGCGTGTTTTGCCCACATGTATGTCTGTGTGCCACATGCATGCCTGGTGCCATGAAGTTCAGAGGAGGGCATTGGATCCCCTGGAACTGGAGTTAAAGAACAGCAGGAGCTACCTTTTGGGTTCTGGGAATCTAACCTGGGCTCTCTGGAAGAGCAGCCAGTGCTCTTAATCACTGAGCTATATCTCTAGCCCACTTCTTCCCTTTTTTTTTTGCGGGGGGGGGGGGGGGGGGCAGTTTCGAGACAGGGTTTTTCTGTGTAGCCCTGGCTGTCTTGGAACTTGCTTTGTAGACCAGGCTGGCTTTGAACTCAGAGATCCACCTGCCTCTGCCTCCCGAGTGCTGGGACTAAAGGCGTGTGCCACCACTGCCCCACTTCTGACTCTTATCCTCTTAATTGGCTTAATTAGTGAAGCTATCAGTAACTATCTCTCATTTCATCTTACTTTTTAAAACTTCAAAATTTTGATCCTAGGACTCACCTGGTGGAAAGAGAGAACTGATTCCCCACAAATTACCCTCTGACTTCCGCATGTGTGCCATTTTGTACATGTGTGCTGGAGTGTGTACACATACCTAGTAAATGTAATAATTTTTTTAACTTAAAATCTTATTTACAAGGGAAACTATCATTGCCTTTAAGTTGAAAAGTACTGTACCAGCTGCCACAAATCGAAGGCGAATATTATAAGCTAAAATAGAGTTGTTTGTGTATGTGCTCTAAATCATAGTGCATACATATTCACCCATTGAGTCACTCATGGTAAATTCTCCAGGTGCTGTCGGTGGATGGTAGGGCTGGTTTGTGTAGGCAGGCCTTCAGAGACATCTCCTTAAACCCTGTCCTAAAACTTGTGTGGCAGTCTCATAGGAAGAAAGCCACAGAATGAAGAATCTAGTTGCTGAGATTAGGTAGCTGGCTCTGGTAACACACACCTACAAACCTACCACTCAGGAAGCTGGGTTAAAAGGATTGCAAGCTCAAGGCCAGACGAGGATACATAGCAAGACTCTTGTCTCCAAAAAAAGAAAAAAAGTATAATATAGAAACCTCCATCTTTGTTTTGTTTTTCTTGTTTTTGTGTTTGTTTATTTTAACCATTGCCATTTTGATGTGGTTTGCCATAAGGAGGCCTGAGAGGTAGTGGTGGTGGTGCTGTGTTAAGTCAGGCCTGAGGTCAGGGCCTGGCTTTGTTGATACTCTAATGTAGTGGTGTCCTTTCTGTGCAAGTGTGGCCCTGGAAAATTCAGGTTCTTCCTGGTGGCGAGGGCAGGCCTATTAGTTGCTAGTCTCACCAGTGCCCCTAACTGCTTGGAGTCCTTCGTCTTTTTGCATCTAGAGTGCTCTTTGTGGGTGTTAGTGACAGAAAGTTGTCGTTTGGCATGTGTTTCTTCTCGTCTTTATTATCCATATGCTCATACCTTAGGAGAACAGAAGAAGGGGTTGGGGAGTGCTGCTGGGGTGGTGTGATCTCTGGGAGCCTCACGTGGTCGGTATCCATGGTTCTGCAGGTGTGAACTGAAATTTACTGTTGTCTATTATGAGCTGCCTGCTGTGTTGACAGAGCCGTGGCTCTCTCTGAGGGCTGGAAAAGTGGCTTTCATGGTGGAGCAAAGAGGGCCGGTTGGGTATTCATCAGGAGTCAGGAGTGCTCAGTTAAATTGCCAGCACATTAAGCTGTAGGGGCCTTTTACTAAGCCATCAAGATGTCAACTTTCCCACAAAGCCTGCGCTAATGCTCTGGGAGGCTGGTGGAACCTGCCTTTCAGGGGCTGTGCTGCTGGGGGACCTGACCTGGGAAGTGGCTTTCTCAGGCTTGTTGGGAGGGATGGCCCTGTCCCTTTATAGTGTGGCCTCTCAACTTGGCAGGGGGCAGAGTTCTTCCTCTCTCTGGCTTTCTATGCTCTAACCTCGCCTTTCCCTTCCCTGACTCACTCTCTGTGTTAATAGCTTTCTTCCCCCTTCCCTTCTGTTCACTGCTGCCCCCTCTTTTGATCCTTTCTCTTGCTGGGCCTCATTTTCTCTCCGTTTTCACTTTGAGGGTTGCCTTGTTTGAAGTTCCAGTTGTCCTGTGACTGGATGTTATTCAGAGGCCCCATCCTTTTTTACTGAGGAGCAGCTAGCCACAGGCTTTCAGATAACAGCACTGGTGGGCTACTGACCAGAGCCGGAGCTGCTTGGCTGAGTGAGGCTCCAAGTAGGGCCTCGTATGAAGCGGTTGTGGATTCGCCAGGTGTTCTTAAACTGTCAGGCAAGGGCTGTGCTGTGTGTGCCCTTAGAGACTCCTTTTGGAAGCCTGAAGCAGAAGGGAGTCCTGCATTCAGACAGCCCATGGTTTTTGCAGAGGACCGAACACAGTGAAGGCTGAAACAGGCCGTTGCCTGGGAACCTACCAGACTGCTTGCTGTCAGGGGTCCTGCCTTGGAGCCAGGTGTTCCCACATCGTTACTGGAACAGTTTCTATTTTCCTTTCCTTCTCAATAAATTAAGACATAAATTATTTTTTTCCCTAAAATTCATGTGGCTTTTAGTCAGGGATAATCAGCAGGGATTTTGAACCTTTATTGTTAAATATGCCATATGGTCTAGGCATATTTAATTCTGAGTGCTGGGATTAAAGGCGTGCACCACCACCACTCCTGGCAGAACTTAATTTTTTATTTACTGATTGATTGATTGATTGATTGATTGAGAGGAGATCTTACTGCTGGCTGGCCTGGAATTTACTGTGTAGACCAACCTCAAACTCAGAGATCTGCTCACCTCTGCCTCTTAAATTCTGGTATTAATGCCTGGCTTAAAACTTTATTTTTAAATCCAGGTAGCTAAGTGCATGCACTGTATTGCAAATTGCTGCTTTGCTTTGTTGCTGTTATTCAACCACACTGGTCCATGTAATTCTGTCTCGTTGTTTTGAAGGGTTTCAGCAGTGTTGGTTCTATAGTTTGGGAATACCTGGGTTTATATTGCTTTCACCTATGATGAACTTCTAGAATGCTATGTATACTGTGTATGTGTTATGTCGCTGTTATGAAAATATAATAATAAACATGTGCACATATATATAAAGTTTGAGATTTTTAGCATACTACTGTAATATATATCTGTAAGATGAACCTCCTGAAGGTAGGGCTGCTTATCAAGAGATAAAATGTTCATTTCTTTATTTGGGATATAATTTTAAATATGACCCAGACACAGTAACAAACACTTGTAATCCAGCACTTGGGAGGCCGAGGCAGGAGGAACTCAATTTAGACCAGTCTGGGCAACATAGGGAGATGTCGGAAGGAAGGAAAGAGATATTAGGAAGGTAGGAGTCCTTCAGTAAACACCTTTGCTTATGAGTGTGGGTTGCATCTGAGATCATTTTCCTCAGCTAGCTGCCCATTCACTGTTGTGGTCTGACTTTCCTACTGAGGGTAGTTCTGCTTGTACCTCATTTTCAGTGACATTGTGTAGCTCTGAGATGCAGCCCCGGGACCTCATAACTTGAGTTTGTCCAATCTGAGTAGCTGGACCACTTAACAAGACCTTTGAAATTAGAAATCAATCAGATTTTCCTTCCTGATGCAGTCATAGACTAATGGAGAAGATTGTTAAAGTCTAAGCTTATGTTAGAACTCTTCTCCACTGCCCAGCTCTGGTCCTGACATTCAGTAGGTATTTCATAATGTGGTTGAGTAAGTAAGTGATTGGGTTGGCTGATGGTAACCTGCAAGCAGGGATAAATAAAGTTCTAAGATACTTTTTGAGAACAGTAAAGAGTAGCTATAAAAAGGAGGTGTATAAAAGAGTGTCCTGAGTCTGTCTTCAGCACAGCAATCCTCACCTTGAGCCTCATTCTGTACAACAGGCACCTACCATAGTGATCCCTATCCAGGCCTGAAATGTACTTTGTTTTTTTTCTTTGATATTTCCCAGATTGCTGCCTCTGACTAACGTGTGGAATTGGAGTAACTGAAATTTCTGTGTCTGCTTAGGTCTTCATAGGATCATCATTTCTGCTTAGAAACCGATTTGTCTACTAGTCTACTTTTGTGCACATAGTTCTCTGTGCTTCCCCTCTTATAGGCTGGTCTGTAATTGCTGCTGCTGTCTGTCTGTCTCTGTAGTCTGAACAGGAACTGAATTTTGTTCACATTGTCTCAGTAGTGCTGGAACCACTAGTGTTGAATTATAGTTGATGTTCTGGGAAGTTTTCATGGGCTGAATAAATGACCTTTGTGAGTTACATAAGGTTAACACACCAAAGTTATAATTAAGTGAGCATTTTAGTGAAAACTGTAAGTCAGGGAGATAGATGACTGCATGAAACCTAATAATTCTAGACTTTTTTTAAAGCTCAACAATGTACACACAAAATTATGGGTGTAGATCCAAAAAAGTTGAGGGGCCTAGAATATAAAACAATCTGTTTACAAAGGTCCTGTTAAAAGGGCAGCTAAAAGAAATGGAAGCTTTTAGGTTAAGCTGTCCTGTAGATGGAAGTTTCTGTCCCACCAGCTGCTGGCTCCTAAGTAGCTGACACAAAGACTCAATATTAATTGTAAATGCTCGGCCAATAGCTCAGGCTTGTTACTGGCTAACTCTTACATTTTAAATTAACCCATATTTCTTATCTACCCTCTGACACATGGCTCATGGCTTATTACCTCCTTTTCTACACACCCTGCTAACTTTGCACCTGCTAGCTGTCTCCTCTGACTCCACCCTCCTTCCCAGCATCCTTAGTTTGGTTGTCTCATCTATACTTTCTGCCTGGCTACTGGCCAGTCAGCTCTTTATTAAACCAGTTCAAGTGACAAATCTTTGTACAAAATCAGTGTACAAAAGGATTATTCCACAACATTTCCTCCTTTTTGTCTAATTAAAAAGGAAGGTTTTAATTTTAACATAGTAAAATTAAATACAACAAAAACAATTATTAAGTAAGAATTATAGTTACACTATCCAGTCCATTTGTATTTGGCAAATTTAGAGAAAATACTCTGTTTTTTATCTTATCTTTGTGACTCTCAAGTTTTATACCTAATTTACCTTTCATCATAATTAAAGAAAACTTTAACTATGACTATCTAGTCCTCACCTCCATCAAAGACCCCAGAAGACTGTAATGTTATCTAAAGACAGGGACATCTGGACAGTCACCCTAGGTTCTTCTGTAACATTGGGGCATCCAACTTTGGCATACAGGCCTGGTATATCTGACAGACATTTCTGAGAAGCAAGGAATTTTGAAGGACTGTCTTGTCTTGGCAAATTTTGGCAGTCATTTTCTTTTGTATCCTGCTGGTCCAGTTTGGACAGTATACTTAGTCAGTAATTGAGGCAAGGGCAGTTTCTTTGTCCAAATGGCTAGCTTTTGCCATAAAGAAAGCAAACTCCATATGGAGGTTCTTTGATGCCCATTATCTTCTCTGAAGTAAATTGGTGCTCTCAGGAGTTGACTTGTCTCACTGTCAAGAAAAGCCTTAGGTTATTAAACATATTAAATGCTGTATTCTGTAGGTCTTTGAAGTGTTTGAAGGCCATTTATTTGAATATCTATTTATGACCTTGAAAATATACCTGGCATAAGTTTGACTAGTATAGATATTATAGACTATTATAGACTATTAATCTGTATTTTTAATTATATGTTACATGTTTAAATGAGTTGCATAAGCACAATACCCCAAATAAGAGTAGGAAAATTCATATGATATAGCAAAAATAACTTGAAATTTGTGTCAATCAATTAAAATCCATACCAGTGTAAAATATTTTGAGATTAATAGTTTTTTGGATTAAAGTAGATTCAATAATCTACCCTTTTATCTCATCATTTCTATATTATATCCCCCTTTTTTCCTTTAGAAAGAGATTATTGAATTTAACTCTTTTGTTTAATCTTTTTTTTATTAAGACCAATAACAGTTTGTAACCAACCCCCCTAAACAATGACAAATATTCATAAACCATTGAATAACCAAAACCCACCCAGACCCCATCTCTTGGGAATGTGGGTGTTGTTCTTTAGACTACTTCTTATTATTTGGGGGAACCTTGAGAAAACCAGAATAATTGTTAGGTGTTGGCTGGAGTAGTTTGTAGGGCTGGATCATCTCAGCCAGTAGCCTTGAAGGTGTTTTGGATGCAGAATCCTCTCTCTCTCTCTCTCTCTCTCTCTCTCTCTCTCTCTCTCTCTCATTGTTTTGTTTTTTTGAGATGGGGGTTTCTCTGTGTAGTTTTGGTGCCTATCCTGGATCTCGCTCTGTAGCCCAGGCTGGCCTCGAATTCACAGAGACCTGCCTGGCTCTGCTTCCCAAGGGCTGGGATTAAAGGCGTGCGCCACTATTGCCCGACTGGATGTAGAATTCTGAGGAGACTGTAACAGAGGCATTTTGAGATGCTGGATCACCAGAGCAGTTCATTTTTATTAGTATCTGGTCTATTTGTTCTGAAAATACATAAACTTTTTAAGGGAACGTACATTACAAGTATGGAATATATGGTGTTCAAAAATCAGCTAAAGATGATTTTTGTTTTATATTTGGGCAGGTAAAATATAGATTACATGTTTTGTAGTTTTTCTAGGTTTATTTCTTTATGTCTGTAGCCAGGATTTCAGGGGGTCTTCCCTGATTAAATCTGATCCATATCAATCTGGAATGAATCCATAGCCTCTCATTTCTTGTGGAAGTAAAAGAGGAAATAACCTCTCCCCCAAAGTAACACATCTTTTGACTTCCATTTTGAAGTCAAGATATTTTTAAAATATATAGGTTGTTTTAATCTATCAACTTTCATAATCCAATGTGTCTTAGCAGCTGTTGTTTCTTCATTTGCAATCAGAAAATCTAAAGACAACACAATAGCATACAGAATCCAGACTCTGTATATTTTATGTAGCTTATTATATCTTTTTATTATATCTTATGTAGCTTATTATATCTTTTTATTACTTTATTTTACTTTACTCCTTTTTTAAGAACTTTACTTTTAAGGGAACACTTGGTTCCCTGAGAGCCAACCTTCAAGGTTTGGGTTCATGCTGCCACTGAATAGTGCACTGCACTGCCCACTACTCATAAACCCCATTTAAGTGTTTGGTGGTAGGGCCTCGGTTTTTTTTTTGTTTGTTTGTTTGTTTTTTTGTTTTGGTTTTTTTCGAGACAGGGTTTCTCTGTGTAGCTTTGTGCCTTTCCTGGAACTCACTTTGGAGACCAGGCTGGCCTCAAACTCACAGAGATCCGCCTGTGTGGCAGGGCCTCTTAAAAGAGTTGTATTGTAGAATATTATTTTAAGGTGTGTTACTTTGGTTTATGTTGCATTTGTTTAACTCTGTGAAGCTGTGTTACTGTACCTCTGTAAAATACCTGATGGTCTAATAAAGAACTGGCCAATAGCAAGGCAGGAGAAAGGATAGGCGGGGCTGGCAGGCAGAGAGAATATATAGAGGGAGAAATCTGGGGAGAAGATTAGAAAGATGGAGGAGTGAAGAGAGCTAGCAGCCAGAGAAGGAGGAGGACTCCAGGGGTCAGCCACCCAGCTACACAGCAAGGCACAGAGAAAGAGTAAAATTTACAGAAGTAAGAGAACGGGAAAAGCCCAGAGGCAAAAAGATAATTTAAGTTAAGGAAAGCTGGCTAGAAACTAAGCCAAGCTAAGGCTAGGTGTTCATAATTAAGAATAAGCCTCTGTGTGTGTTTATTTAGGAGCTGGGTGGCAGGTCCCCCAAAAAGAGAAAAAACAACAGAGTTGTGCCCATTTTTTTGCCACTGGCACTGAGCCAGAAAGCTGTCTCTTAAAAGAGCCTTGTCTCTACTTGCCGATAGCAAACAGCGCCTACCTGAGAAAAGGAGGTTACCAAGAAGCTGCACGACTCTGTTTTTGTGTGTTTAGAATCCTTTTTTTTTTTTTTTTTTTTGGTTTTTCGAGACAGGGTTTCTCTGTGTAGCTTTGCGCCTTTCCTGGCGCTCACTTGGTAGCCCAGGCTGGCCTCGAACTCACAGAGATCCACCTGGCTCTGCCTCCCGAGTGCTGGGATTAAAGGCGTGCGCTACCACCGCCCGGCTAGAATCCTTTTTTAAGCTCTGTCAGGTCTTGTGTGGAAATTCCGGCCCCACATTGGTTAAAGACAAGTAAGTATACAGGTTGTCTGGAAGGATACTTAAGGCTAGAAATATCCTGACTTCAATAAGATCACCCAGCACTCGGGAGGCAGAGGCAGGCCGATCTCTGTGAGTTCTAGGCCAGCCTGGTCTACAGAGCGAGATCCAGGACAGCCAGGGCTATGCAGGGTACTTGATCATAGGACATCAGTGGTGGTACTTGATCATAAAACACCTGTCTCCAAAAACCAAAAAAAGGGGGGGGGGAGATCAAAGGTGGGGAAGTGTGGATGTCACCAAAACAATTTGTATTTAACCCTATGTCTTATACCTAGCCAGAATTTTCTTAGTTACAACAAAGAGTCACAGCTACAAAAGCCGAGGCAGAAAAGCAGTAGTGGACAGACACAGGATAATAGGTAATAAAGGGAAGATTGGAAATAAGAAGGAAAATTGGCTCATCAGAAGAGGCCGAGTCTTAAGAGGTGAAATGGTCATTAAAAAGAAGTGAGCAGCCTGAACACCTCAGAAAGCATTAAGAAAACTTTATTTTCCCAAGCTTACTAACAGTTTCAGCCACCTTTAAGTGTAAATAATTTTTAAGAATCACCTATGATTTCAGCATCTGAGTCAACCATTGTAGATTTTTTTTCCTCATAGCTAAGTATTATTTGCTTTACGATGTAGAACATGAAAACTTGACTGCTCAACTCAGTGAATTTATTATATATTTTTATGCAAACATGATTCGGCTCAAGATACAGAGCATTTCTGCCATCGTGGAGGTTCTGTCTGTGTGTCACAGTGTCCTCAAGTCTTGGCTGCTCTTGCTCCTCAGATGAATGGAATCATAGAACATCAGTGGTAGTGCTTGATCACAGAACGCCAGTGATGGTGCTTAAACAACATCCAGCTGATGTTGTTCCCCTGTCTCTGGGGGTCACTGTGTTGTTGCAGTAACAGTTCTTTCATTTATTATTGCTAGGTGGTTGTTAGCCCTGTGATTTGTGTAGTTTTCAGTTTGGAGCGATTATAATCAAAAGCTACTCTGTTGTGCCTGTCTTGTGGTAGGCGTGTGAACTTCTTCCCTTCAGCATGTAGGAACGTGCTGACTACCTTTTGACCACCAACTGCACTGCATATACCACAGTGGTCCCCTTAAACTGCTTAGTGGTGATACAGGAGGAGTTGTAGCTTGTAAAAAGATATTCTGTAGTTTTCACAGCAAGTGAATCACCAGTGGCACAGTCCCTCAGAATGCATACCGTAGTTAAATGGCTCTGAAACTGCACAGATTTCTTAGAAACGTCCCTGTAGTTAAGTAAGGCGTAACTGGTTATCAGGAAAGAGAATTGCTGAGTCATAAGATAAGTTGAACATATGACATGCTTTTTCCTAAAAGTATGATGCTTTGGCTTTTATTTATAGTTCTATGATATACTGTGAGTTATTTTTGTATATAAAGCTAGGAATCAACCCCCCCATAGCCAATTAATCCAGACTGTTTATTGGAGACACAGTCTTTTCCTTTTTGAATTGCAGTGGTACCTTTCTATTAAATTAAGTGACTGTACTGTGTGAATTTGTTTTAGGACTCATTCTATTTAAATTTTTTTAATTTAATTTAGGGGCTAGCAAAATGGCTCAGCAGTTACAGGCACCTACCACCAAGCCTGATGACCTGAGTTCCATCCCTGGGACCCACGTGGTAAAAGGAGAGAACTGACTCCTACAAGTTGTCCTCTCATCTCCACACAAGTGTCATGGTACACTCATGCTCACAACACACACACATGCATGCACACACAAACAAACACACACACACACACACACACAAATAAATAAACATAATAAATTCAGATAATTGCAATAAAAATTGAATTCATTTTGTTATGTGCATGCATGCATGCGTGCGTGCGTGCGTGCGTGCATGTGTGACATGTAGAGGTCATCAGGCTTGCATGGCAGTTCCGTTTACAACTGAGCTATCTTACCGGCCCAGGACTGTTCTGTTGTATTACATTGATCTTTTTATTAGTGTTTATTTTAACAAAACGTGAGATTGTGCAGACTATATAGCTTCCAAGTTTTTTCTTCGTGTGTGTGCATGTGTGTGATATACATGTGTATATTACATGGGTTGGTCAGAGGTTGATGCCTTTTTCTAGTCTCCATCCTTCATTTTGTTTGTGGGTTTTTGTTTTTGTTTTTTGGTTTTGTTTTTTCGAAACAGGGTTTCTCTATGTAGCCCTGGCTGTCCTGGAACTCACTCTGTAGACCAGGCTGGCCTCAAACTCACAGAGATCCTCCTGTCTCTGCCTCCTGAGTGCTGGGATTAAAGGCGTATATCACTGTCAGCCACTACCACTCAACTTTATTTTTTAATTTTGACAGTTTCATACACACACACACACACACACACACACACACATACACACACACACACACACACTGAGTAGTTTTCTTCACATCCTGTTACCCTGTCTCATATTCCTCTTTTCTCCATTTCCATCTGATTTTTAGGCAGGGTCTCACTCACCCAGGAGCTCACCATTTTGGCTGGACGAGCAGGCCAGGAAGCCCCACGGATCCTGTTGTCTGCTCTTCCCCAGCACTGGGAATATAAACCATGACTGCTGTGCTGTTTACATGCGTTCTGGGATTGAACTCAGGTCCTTAAGAATTCCTGGAAAGCTCTTTACCAACTGAGCCATCTCTCCCGCTCCTAAAATTTCCTGCACAGTATTACGTTGTATTTCAGAAGCATAGAACTGTTGGCTGAGTGTGTAGATTAATGGTCGAGCACTTGCCTAGCATGTTCAATCTTCAGCACTGGACCCCATACATATACATGGAAACAGAACCCACCAATAGACAAACTAATTATGTAGATGTGCCGGAGTAACTTTTTCTTCTTTAGGTATGTGGGTTGTGATTTCTTTTCCCAGCTTTTATCTATTTAGTACCAGTGTGGAGATCAGAGGACAACTTAGAAAAGTCAGTGCTTTCTTTCCAAGGACTGGACTCGGGCCATCAGGCCTGGAAGGAAGAACTTTCACCCACTGAGACGTTTTGCCAGCCTCTTTTTGGTCTTTTGTGTTGAAGGCCTCACCCTCGGTGTCTGATAGTCTTTGTCCGTTCATTGATAGCTGAAGCAATAAAGAGTCAGAAGTCCTCTGTGATGGTCTACCACAGTTGACCGGTGTCGTTTCTTTGTTGTCCTGTATTGGCGTCGGATTTGTTTTGTTTTGTTTTTGAGACAGAGTTTCCCTGTGAAACCCTGGCTGTTCTGGAACTCACTCTGTAGACCAGGCTGGCCTCAAACTCAGAGATATCTACCTGGCTCTGCCTCCCGAGTGCTGGGATTAAAGGTATGCGTCACCACTGCCTGGCTGGTATCTGATTTTTACCACTGAAATTGTTCAGTTTTTCTGGAGGAAATACATTCACCATACTACCCACAGGGGCAGTGCCCGCAGCTACCAGGTAGATTGTAACAATGGTATTTTTCAAGGTTGTTATATTTGTATTTCTTGGCTATCTATTTTGATGAGGCCTTACAGTATCTTATCTCTGTGAACCACTTTCACAAATAGTTTCTGCCCTCTTGCTGTACTGCAGGATGACTGTGATCTTGTGACTGTTGTGTGTGTCTTGAATGAGATCTCAGGAGAACAGTGGCAGTCTAGTCTATTAATGGATCCTGGCTGTGGCACCCTTTCAGCTCCTCCCTGTGAAGCTCTTGTTTGTCCTTAATGCTTCATACTGTTTACATTTGGCGTTTAGTAATACTCTATTTTAGCAAGGCTTATGTTTTACCAAATTTATGAGGGAAACCAGTCAAGCTACAAGGTCCAGTGTCTCAAATTTAAAACTCATTAGTACTCTGCGAATGCAGCGAGGTTTGTAATGCATGTGTCTGTAGTAGGGGATCTTGGTCGGGTTGGCTTGTTTCTTTAGTGGCTGGAGAACAGTAGGTTTGCCCCAAGTGAAGTCCTGCTTTTCAAATCCTAGCTCTAGACCTTTGATACAGTTCAGATTCTCTTTCTGTGGCTTTTGATGTTCTTTTATTGTGAGTGGGTTTTTGTTGTTTGTTTTTGTTTAGAAGAAACTGGACATAGACCTGTCTCTGCGTCTGTAAGATAGCTGCCTGGGAAATGCAGGAGTGTGTGTAGGGGAGGGAGTTATGGTTGCTGGGGTCACTGTATGGCTTCTGCTTTCTGTAGGTGTCTCAAAGAACAGATTCTTTTTTTCCTCCTTGAACAAAGGGGGAAAGGCACATCAAAAATGAGGGGAAATGTGACTGAGGGGCAAAGACATGTTCATGTGGAGTAGTGTTTTGAGGGCCTCAGGGAGAGATCGGAACAGGACCGTGAGGGTGAAAACACACTGAGTTGAACAGAGTCTGGAAGGAAGTATGGCAGTGCCGAGTGTGGCAGTTGTATCTCTTCGTGTTTCCTTCTCCACAGCCCATTGCTCTCAGAATAGTATCTTCAGGGAAAGATCGCCTCTGACTTTGCCTAGAACGAGAATGGTCATTATGTATAGGCTTGCTGGGTGGATCGGTTAAAACACAGTTCTAATGGAGTTAGGTCACGTAGAATGAATTTCAGGCAGAGTAGTTACATTGGCTGTCGCTGTTCTACTTGGGTGATTTAAAAATAAATAATGGGAGCCAGGCAGTGGTGGCACACGTCTTTAATCCCAGCACTCTGGAGGCAGAGGCAGATGGATCTCTGTGAGTTCGAGGCCAGCCTGGTCTACATAGTGAGTTCCAGGACAGCCAGGGCTACACAGAGAAACTCTGTCTCGAAAAACCAAAATAAGTAAATAAGTAAGGAAATAAATGAATAAAGGTGTGGTCATATGTGAGTTAATGAGATTGATTTCTGTGTTAACCAGACTTCCTGGTAGGAGAAGAAACAAAATACACAAGTGTTCAGCGTTTCCCTGTGTCTACTTTCGGGTGACGCTTGTAGTATTAGTCACTGTGAGAAAAAGCTTCCTAGTGTAGGATGGGTTGCCATGTTGGCATATAGCAGAGGTCAGAGAACAGGAAAAATCAAGGGTGGCTTTTGTTGTTGTTTGTTCTTGGGATGTGCTGTGTGTGTGTGTGTGTGTGTGTGTGTGTGTGTGTGTGTGTGTGGTTGCACATGCACACTTGCATGATGCATGTGTGGAGGACATCCTCTGGTGTCGGTCCTTGCCCTCCACAGTGTTTGAAACAGAGCCCCCCTTCTGTTGTTTGCTGCTGTGTACAACAGGATTACAGACATTCATGTGTGCCACTGAGCCTGACTCTATGTGGGTCTGGAGACTCCTACTCAGGTCCTCCTGCTTGAGCAAAGCAGCAAGCACCTCACCTCTCTCACTGAGCCGTCTCCTCAGCCCCACTAGTTGCTTTTTGAGTCCTTAGCAGACTCTGGAAAAGTAAGTCTTTAAAATGGGAGGCATAATGCAGATGTGGTCAAATAGAATCCCTTGTAACACTGATTCCATACTAGCATTGATTTATAATTTCCTTCAAGGGACTCTCCCTGTACCCCTACTTCTTCCGCTAGGTTTATGCTGTTACTCTAGCATTCAACCTTTTGCCCACTGCAGAAGAATTGGAGCCACACTGATATCTATTCCCCACTCTTTCAGTCCACCTCCTAAATGTATATTTAATTATATGTCATTGCTTGTTCCTTGACATGCTTATCATTGGTTCCCAGGACTAGAAACTCTGTACAGGTAGGTTAGGCTGGGCTTCAGTCTTTATGATCTGCTATAAACTCATCTGGAATCCCGCCTTCTTTCTGATTTGCCTGTGTGAAGTGCCCACTGGCCTTAAGGCTGGCACAGTTGCTGATTGGCTGGCAGCAATTTTGTAGGCTATAGCATTCATAGACACTTTGTGTGTCTGTGTTAATGGCAAGGGGAGCCTGGGTAAGCATGTTAAGAGCTTTCTACTGACTGAACCACTTTAGAACCAGTCCCAGTGACCAGGAAATGGCATTTATGACCAGCTTAGTTCTGAGTTCTGTGAATCATTTGTGATACAAAGGGAGATGCTGACCTCGATCGGCTCAGCAATTGAATTCTCCCTCTGGAGCCGGGATGAGATGAGCTTTTCTTGAAGCACACGAGCTATCAGAAGAACTGATGGTATCTAACGGGAAAGCCAATAGCTATTTGGAAGGAGGAATATGGAAATTATATAGATAACCAGAAAAATCTGTTACTTTAATCCAGAATCCCTCGGGAACCTTATGACTATTCTGGCCTTCATGAAATCGCTTAATATTGATTATATATTCTAAAGAAGAATTAATAAGTTGTAATTTTTAGACTCTTTCCTACTATTTAATTGGGGTTAGAAGATACTCAAATAGGTGAAAAGTTAAATATTAGTCTAGGAGATGGCTAACAGTAAGGCAGTACAGTATCACAGATATCACGTCATTTTGTGACTCACGTGGAATATACGTTGTTCCCAAGTTATGATTTGTTTGCTTTTAATCTGGAAGTCTCTGTGCCAGGCACTGTGGAGATTGTAGCGATGATGAAAGCAATATGTTGGCCCTCAAAGCTTCAAGCCCAATGAAGAAAATATTTAATGGGCTTAGGGGGTAGGAAGCATAGCCTCCGTCATAGAAACAACCACTGTGGACAGGAACTTATGAACACAAGTGAGGAGGATTCCTGGGAGTGTGGAAGCTTGGGGGAATTTTTTTGCTTGGCTTCCCCCTAGACAGCTCACTGCTTAGAGCAGTAGGTCTGGAAAGAACCATATTATCCCAGAGCCCGAGGCAGGGGGCGTGTCTGGTCACTGCTAGCAGCACTGACTTTTAGGAGATACTGCTGTAGGCTAACCTTGTTTATTGGAGGGTTTTCTAGCATTGGACCAGCGTCTACTGATCTGGTCGATAGTGCTATTAGATTTTCTGCTATCTTAAAGCTGTCCAATCACAGTCGTGGACATTTCAGGGAATTTCAAAACAAAGTATCTTGTTATTCATTCAACACATTTATTTAGGAGACTGCAGGCACTAGGCAGGCCTCTGAGGACATGGTGGTGGTGATCCAGAACTGATTGATTTCATTGTCACAGCCTACGATCTAGAAGAGAAGGGAAGACAGAAGGGAAACAAGCAGACATGTATGATAATAGCCTGGTGGTTGTGATGAGAACGAACCAGGACGGACAAGGCTAGAGATTTTCCAGTCTGTGAGGCACCTTTAAGGCATTTGGTAAATGATCTCACCAGCTGGAAAATGTTTCCTGATGATTTCCATATGCAAATCATTTTTATTTTCTTTGTCTCTTAGGTGCATTGCCAGGTTCCTGATGAACCCAGAGAACCCTCCACCATATCCGGGCCCTGGCCCAACAGCCCCATACCCACCCTACCCACCACAGCCGATGGGGCCTATGGGAGCCCCACCTCCTCAGGGGTACCCCTACCCACCTCCTCAGGGGTACCCCTATCAAGGATATCCACAGTACGGCTGGCAGGGTGGACCTCAGGAGCCTCCTAAGACCACAGGTGGGTGTCTGTGAATATGGGAATGGGCATGTCTTCAGTGTCACACCACCCGAGAGAGTGTTTGCATGATTTGTTGGCAAAGGAGAAATTCCAACCTTTGTGATTTCTGATTGATGTTTGGTGCTGATGGCTCAGAGTGGTTTCTCACTCAAGAGGCCCCAGTCTGCTCTGTCTTCTTCCGTCATGCCTCTTGTACCCTCTGTGGAGATGACTTACTGGCCAACTTGCTCTCTAGGGGCTACCTCTAGTGGTTGGCAACCTTCCTGATGCTGCGACCCTTTAATACAGTTCTTATGTTGTGCTGACCCCCAACCATAAAACTATTTCATTGCTACTTCATAACTGTGATTTTGCTACTGTTAGGAATTGTAATGTAAACATCTGATATGCAGGATATGTGATCCCAAAGGGGTCAAGTTAAAGCTGAGAACCACTGTCCCAGAGCACTGATGGGGAAAGCTACCAATTGGTATCGTTCCCTTGCAGCTGTTTTTATTTTGTTTTAGCTTCTTGGGGTTATTTTATCTGCGAGCTTGTTGGCCCTCAAGTCATCCTTGTCTTGCTGCTAAGGTTGGTTTTCATAATTCTGTTTATCTGCTACTTGAGATTGCAGTTGTTAGTTCTGAGCCCTTCCTGTATGCTAGAACAGTGCTACTCAAGGCAGTTCATTGGACAGTTCAACGGTTATTGGACTGTGAGAACTAAAGAGAGTGAGAGCAAATGCTTAAAAACAAAAAAACAAAACAAAACAAAAAGCAATTTGACGTTGTTCCTGACAGTCAAGCATGTAATCAAACTTTACAAAAACTATCAATCAGTGCGGGATTAAAAATAAAACTTGGTGAGAAGCATTGTGCTACATACTTGTCTTGTGACTATTTATAACCCTTTGGTTTATAGAATAGCTGTTTCAGCTTTTAAAAATAGTTAATTTTACCCAGTGCTTAGTGTATACCAAATGGTTTCCCGAAAGCTTTATGTACATCAGCATTTAATCCTTGCAATAATTCTGTGAGCAAAACTCAGAGTCTTGTGTATGCTAAACAAGCGCTCTGCCCATCATATTTTGTGGCTAATCTAGACATGCACTCTCCACGGGGTCCATTAGGGTTTGTTCTTTACTGGGTTATGTAAAAGGAGTTAGTCCAGCACCCAGCTTGTCTGTAGACTCCGCCCAGTGCTGCTCTACCATTTCATCCTTCACCCAGGACACTCGTGGTCATCGTTGCCATTTCCAGGCTTACTCTCTAGTGTGCATTTGATGATTTTAGTTTTATTCAGTTTGTCTAGAACAAGTGTGTCCTTGGTTTGGTGGACTTCATGCAGAAAATGCAGATTTGATTCTCTTTTGTTGGTTTAATTAGTATTGATGTCAGCCATTTTGAGAAAAAAGCTTCTTTATTCTTAAGATTAAAAGACTCTTTTAGTGTTACCAATCATAATTGAATTCACAAATGCAGTTGAAGGCAATTTAGCATTCTTTCCTGCGATTGTGAATCATTAACTACCTGCATTCATTGTGTACCCAAACAAAGCAGGTGCTGCCAGCTGGTCAGCTTCTTTTCTCTCTGGGGGCCCGGGCCTGTGGCTGGCACTCTGGGGGTAAGTTCATTATAGAGTGAGCCTTTTGGGGACCATGTCACCCCTGGTTCTTGGAATTGTTTCTGGGATCTCCAGTCAGAATCATATGCTGTCCTGTTCATGTATCTGAGCTTTGTATGGAAAGTGAAGCCTTTTCTCTCCAGTTAGAAGGTTTTAGATTTCTCTACTCCAGCTCTTTCTACTGAAGTTCAATGTATACTGCAGTTCCTTTTGTTAATAACTGCACGGGTGGAAGTGGTTCCTTCTTCAAAGGAAGGAGGCTGTCCTTCAGCCATTCTTAATCGACTTTTAGTAATTATTAAGGGCTTAATATGCATGTGATATATGGATGAGCAAGTAGCTAGTCTAAGAACTTTCTCTGGTCGCCTATTTATGATACACAGTTCATTTTTCAGGCCTTGTAGTAAAGGGTCTGCAAGATGGCTCAGGGGGCAAAGGAGTTTGCTGCCAAGTCTCACAACCTGTTTGATACCCAGAACCCACACCATGAAAGGAAAGAACCTACTCTTGCAAGTTGTTCTTTGATCTTCATATACTTGAACTGTGACATGTGCATGTGCACACACGCAAACAAACAAACAAACAAACAAACAAATAAATAAATTTTTAGTAAGAAATTGTAGCCCAAACTAAAAAAAACAAACAGAACCGACCAACCAAAACAAAACCTTTTATCTGTCTCAGAAAACCAGCCTTTGGAAGTCACGTAAGTGCAAGTGCCTGTGGGAATAAGGCTTCCTAAAGGGCATGCCTGCGACTTAGGTTTAGACTCTCTTGCGATTTTTCCTAGCTATAACAACAAGTATTTCTTGTGCAATGTTGACAACAAGCCTGTAACGTCAGTCCCGTGCTACAGAGGTAGAGTCTGAGGCTTATGGAGATCGTATTTCAGCTATTTATTACATGATAGTACACCTCAAAGTTCAACGGCTTAAAAGAGTGATGATTGTATTATCACTATTCTGTGAGCTGACAGACAGGGAGATTCTTTTACTTCGTGTGATCTCTTGTGGGGTCTCTTGTGTGACTGAATTCAGCTGTCAGCCTGGGTAGGGCCGGGATGTCCAAGATGGTCTCACTTTCATGAATAGAGTGTTGGTTTGCCTGCATGAGCCACTCTGTACACATCTCTCTTCATTGGGTAGACTAGCTCCCAGTCTTGGAAGAAGATTTATTTTGCTGTTTGTATCTCTCTCATGAATTAAATAGATTCATATCCAAGACTACCAGGTATCTCAGCCAATAACTACATTAGCTTAAACAGTCTACCATTGGAGGGTTTGGAAAGCTCAGCAGTTAAGAGCACTGGCTGCTCTTCTAGAGGACCCAGGTTCCATTCCCAGCAGTCACATGGCAGCTCACAACCATCTGTAACTGCATTTCCAGAGGAATGCAGTACCCTCTTCTGTCCTCTGCAGAGACCAGGCATGCACGTGGTACATAGACATACATACAGCAAAAATAAAAATAAAAAATCCATCACTGAAGTAGTCTCTATGTGGACTAGGCCTGTTACTACTGTTTGACACTCATCCCTCATCCCAGTCTGTCCCATCCTGTCCTACACATCTCTGCAGATCAAAATAAAATGTCTGCATGAAACCTGCCATCACCTCAGCCACGTCTCCAGGAGAACTTCTCCTCCCATGTACATCACTGTACGCTAATGGACTCACAGTATCTCCCCTCTCCAATTCATTGTTCATTTTATGTCCAGCTTAGCTCCTCAGGGCCCAAATTCAAGTCGCCTTGCTTTTACTGCAGAAGTTTAGGATGTCACTGTTTGTTTTAGTCAAGACCATAAGGGTACATGTAACAGAACCTCAGCCCTTATCACTAACGAGCAATGGAGAACCACCAGCTACCCAAGGAAAGACAGCTTCCAAGATAAAAGGAGGTGATCCAAACAGAATAAAAGGAAGTCTGGGAGCAGAGGCTTCAGGGAGGAGAAACTCTCCTACAACATAGGGGTGGGGGTGGGGGGGAACCTCTGAAGTATGTTTAAGATATGTTGGGGAGGTAAATAAGAGCAGAATGCTGAGTAAAAGGGAGCTCAAGACAGAAGCACTTAGCCAAGCGTATGAAGGATCCCAGCACAGGATCGACTACGAGACTGGTTTGGCAGCTGGATCTCGCCAGACCAGAATTTAAGGCTTTTTGCCACCAGTGGAAGTTTAGTATACATTTTGGTCTTCTGAGCAATTAGAGATCATAATTGTAATTTAGATAGGACTTTGCAGGAAAGGTTAGTTCATTTCTCCTCTGTATGATATAGACCATAACAACAGTGTCTTTGCTCCCTGCCAACCCCTCCCTGTATTTTGAGACAGGGTCTCATGTAGTCCAGGCTATCCTCAAACTCACTATGTAGCAGAGGATGGATTTGAATGCATAAATCCCCTGGCCTCTGTCTCCCAAATGCTGGGTTACAGACCTGTACCATCATGCCAGGCACCAATGTGCCCTTTCTGTCCTGTAGTAAGTCTCATAAACATTCCTGCTGGCTTTGCATCAAGATCAAGTCGTGCTATTGGTTTGGTTTACACCCCCACACACACACACACACTGCAGAGAAGTGCAGCTGCTCCTCTTCCAAGTGCTTCAAGGGGCAGAGAGGGAGAGAAGCAGGGGGCAGACTGACTACCAGGGAGGCTAAGAAGACTGTTAAGTCTGGACCTAGGTGCCCTTATTCTGTGTGTTCCCCACCAGCCTCGGGCTTTCCAGGCTCACTGGCTGTGCGTGATGACTTAGTGCCCTTAAAGGTTTCATTCAGTTCAGCCACATTCTCTGTCAAGTTTTTCAGTTTGCGTGGAAATTTGTGCTTCTGATTGATTTTAACAAGAACTCCATAAATAAATAAGTCACCGATCAAACATCTTAGTTGGGTGGTTGAAACACTTTGGTGCACTGGGGGTCTCTGCCTCTGCTTTTCCCTCCCTCCCCCCCCTCCCTCCATGGGCAGCTTCAGGGTAGTTAGGTCCCAAATCTTCCTTTAAAAATAAACAAAATACTTATGTAACTTGATCCTAAAATAATTTCAGATGCACGTAAACATTGCAGAAGTAGTACAGATCACTTAGATTTCCCTAAACCACATTTAATCACAGTGTGGTAGTCTGTTATGTTCCTTTTGCTCCTCAGAAATCCTAGAATGATATTTCTCTCTGCTGTAGTCTTCAAGGCAGGTTCTTGCTATGTGTCTGTAGCCCAGGTTGGTCTTCAGCCTACAATCTTCCTGCCTCACCTTTTGAATGTTAGGGTTACAGAAATGCACCTCTATACCCGGTTTCAGCCCACTCTTCTAGTGAAAGCAGTCACAGCTCTCTAGCGTATATTCCAGTCCAAGAGAGGGTAGGTAGACCACTCCTTGATTGAGGAGGACATGGTGGCATCACTTCGAAAAATAGGACGTCTTTGGAAACAGTTCCAGTAGAGGCAGGAGAATTCCTGTACAGTTGTAGATTCTTATGAATATGCAATAGTAGAAACAGTTGAGTGAAAAATTGAACATAACAGTATCTCTAATCTTGTATCAGAAAACAGGGACCAGACCTGGTGGTGGATGTCTGCCATTCTGGCTGCTTGAGAAGCTGAGACAGGAGGATCACATTCGAGGCCTGCCATGGCTACAGACAAAATAAGCACTCTGTCTTTAAGGAGAGTTCTGTAAACTGTGAGAAGGTCATGAAGAGGGATTTTAATCTTTACGAAATTAAAATGACTCCTGCTCAGGTACATCAGTCCTAAGAGATAAAAGAATCCTGCTCAGGTGACCCCAGGTTAATCATAGCAGCAGGGCCACTCAGGTTCCGAGTCACAGCAAACATCACTAATTCATTATCAATCTTCCTGTTGTGCGTGGATTCGGCTTCTAAGTCCTCACCCAAGCGTGCTAGGCAGCCATTATTAGAGAAGAAACTGATACCTCAGAACCATTAGTGATTTACCAGGATTGTTTGGGAAGATATTGTTGTGTTAAGACAGGGTCCTACTTTGTAGTCAAGGCTGGCCTCCCCAAATTTGAGACAGTCCTCCTCCTGCTTAATGGGATTACAGGTGTGAGCCATAACTCCTGGCTAACTCAGTTTTGACTAAGACAGAGGGCTCTGATTTCAATCCAAGCACGTCTTCCTTGAGCTCTGGAAACCCAACACAGATTTGTCCAGAAATTCTGAAGCACCCACCAAAGGAAATTATCGGTCTTTTCTCTCTCTAAACTGTCCCTCACAACACATACATATAATATAAAATCTGGTAATTTTTTTAGGTAGAGTAAAGACCGATAATTTC
>CABHPP010104426.1:0-16752 GCA_902168425.1 Peromyscus attwateri
ATTCCATTGGTCCGTAGGTCGGTTTTTATACCAGTACCAAGCTGTTTTTATTACTATAGCTCTATAGTAGAGCTTGAGGTCAGGGATGGTGATGCCTCCAGAGGTTGCCTTATCATATAGGATTTTTTTAGCTATCCTGGGTCTTTTGTTTTTCCATATGAAGTTGAGTATTTTTCTATCCAAGTCTGTGAAGAATTGTGTCGGGATTTTGATGGGGATTGCATTGAATCTGTAGATTGCTTTTGGTAGGATTGCCATTTTTACTATGTTAATCCTACCTATCCATGAGCATGGGATGTCCTTCCATTTCCTGATATCCTCTTCAATTTCTTTCTTTAGAGATTTAAAGTTCTTATCAAAAAGGTCCTTCACTTGTTTAGTTAGTGTTATCCCTGTGTCCAGCTTTTTAAGGATTCCCGTGAACATTCGCAGCTGGGCTTACAGAGCTACGCCACACAGGTACTGATTGCATGAGCCCGCTGCGTGCATTTGCGCAATCACACAACACACAGATGACATAAGATGCAAGACCCCTTGCTTAGCTCCTGAGCTGCTGTGCATGTGTGGTCATGCAGCTGGAGTGGCGGCAGAATCCTAACAAACATGTCAGTGGCTGTGTAGGTTTGACTCACTGTTGGTCAGCAAATGCATGACAATGTTTGTGATAGCTTAGATCTAGCTGCCGACGCTTGTTTGCTAGCCTGTGGTGTTACTGAGAGGTGGTGGGACTTTCAGAAGGAGGCACTTAGGAGAAGGAGTAGGCCATCGGGGCCATGCTCCTGAAGGGGATCTGTGACCCTGACCTTGCTCCCTCTGCTTTCTTTGTTTTGCAGTTTTCTTCAATGTACCTTCATCATGACGCTTGCTACCTGTCTACATGCTCCAGGGTCAAAGGAAATCTTTCTGCCTTTTGTTTATCACAGCCACAGAAAGCGAACACAATGATACTAGCCAGTTACTCAACATGCCTGCTAAAAATGGCTTCTGGCACTTGGAAAAGGCTAGAGAAGAAGAGATAAGATATCCATAAATAGGAGAGTTA
The DNA here is from genome assembly GCA_902168425.1 of Peromyscus attwateri. Taxonomy (NCBI): domain Eukaryota; kingdom Metazoa; phylum Chordata; class Mammalia; order Rodentia; family Cricetidae; genus Peromyscus; species Peromyscus attwateri. Next base: position 1,043 of record CABHPP010104426.1, read on the forward strand.
GCAACCAGGGCAAGGCGGACTAGAACCGAAGGCTCAGTTGGTGGTGAAGTCAACAAGGACACCAGAAGCTCAGAGGAAGAGAAATCAGTGCCCACCAGAAAGGGCTAGAGATGGTTCACAACAGAGGTGCCCCATGGAGGGGTGAGAAGGTTTTGTTGTCATTGTTTGTTTTTGTTTTTTAAGACAGTGTCTCCCTTTAGATCTCTGGCTGGCCTCGAGCTGGCTATGTAGATCAGGCTAGCCTAGAACTCACAGAGCTCTTCCTGTGTCTGCCTCCCAAGTGCTGGGATCAAAGGTGTGTGCCGCTAAGACCAGCCAAAGCAATACACTTTTGAATGGGCAGTGGGTCATCCAGGAGATCAGAGATGAAATTTTAAAAATTAAGATTATTTTTAAAGACACGTTGTTGAGGTTGTGTAGTCAATAGCTAGACTGTGCAAGGACACCTGTCTACCACGCATCATGACCCTTGGATCCATCCCTAGCAGTGCAAAACAGATAAAGCCCAATAAAATAAATATAGCTCAGAATGTGTAATGGGGTGGGTCTCAGCACACAGTGAGGATGAGAAGGGCTATAAAGCACCTGCCATCTATGAAGCAAACACAGATCTCCCTCTTCACACAAGGGAACCGACATGCAGAGGCTCAAAGCAGGAGATGGTGTGGGGTAACGGTTAAGTCGTACATAAAGGGTATGGTGGTGCAGGCCTGTAGTTCTAGAACTCATGGGCTGAGGCAATAAGATCATGAGTTTCAGACCAGCCTGGGGAATACAGTAAGACCCCTTCACACACTAACACACACACACAGACACACACAGACACACACACACACACACACACACACACACACACTAACACATCACCACCACCACCACCACGAACAACAACAATCTTGTCCAACTCCGCCACTCAGCCAATAAGGGCAGAACCAGCTAGGATTTGAACTTGGATCCATTCGGCTTCTCTGTCTGGTTTTCTGTGGCCCTCTGTCTCTCAGAAGTGTGTATTTCTGCAGCATCAGCATTTAATAACACATTTACTCATATATGTTACATATTTCATTCTTTCTTTGAAAAATATTACAGTTCTAGAGGATCGATCTCCCCTAAGAAATGGCTTTGTATTTTGGCCTGGCATATGTTCTCAGATAAAGAGAACAAGAAAAGGTCCATGAGACAGCAGCATGCAGTCTCCTCTGCTCTAGCTCTTCCACTAAAGGAATTAATAAACAACATGTTGGGATTAGTTTTACAGCCCACAGGCAGACTGAGATCCAAAGTTTAAAGAGCCGTTCTTTAGTAACGTCCAAGTTACAGTCTATTTGAAGGTAGTTAAGCAAGTGTCTTGTTTATAAATTCAGGAAGGAGACAGCCTCATCAGAAGACGCTAATCCAAGCTGGGTGTCATGACTCACATCTGTCATCCTAGCACTAAAGTGCCCGACACGGGATGGTAGGTTCAAGGGCAGCCTGGACTGCATAGACAGGCTGTGTCTCACAAACCAGCAAACAGAAACAGTCTGGTAGGGGTGTGGTTTATGGGTAGACTGCTTGTCTAGCAAGGGAAAGGTCCTGAGTTTGACACCCAGAAGTGAGAAGAAATAGTACAATCCAATACTTAAAACTAAAATGCCTTGAGGAGACCAATCTAGCATAGATATTTACAAGATTGTTGAGACCCCAGACTGGTAAAATCTCTAGCTACGGATGTGTGGTTGGAATCCCGGTCCCTGTGGAAAGTGGGAGAATTGGCTGAGCTCAGCAGTTAGGGGACAGCCTGGGCCACACAGAAGATCCTACCTCAAAACAAAATCAAAACTCAAATGAGCAGTAGCATCAAACTATCATTAATAGGAAACAATAAAACTTGGCTTTTTTTGGAGACAGGGTCTTAGGGAGCTCAAGCTGGCCTCAGACTCACTCTGATGACCCTGAACTTCTGTTCTTCCTGCCTCTGCCTTCCAAGTGCTGGGGTTACAGGTGTGCTATGCTGAGGCACAGCTGGATTTTTCTCTTCTTCCTTTCCTTTTTTTTTTTTTTTTTTTTGACACAGAATCTTATGTAGCCCAGGATAGCCTAGAACTTCTTTGTGGTTTTGTGCAGAGGATGACCGTGAATTCCCAATCCCCCTAGTGCTAGGATTTGAGGCACCTGCCATCACGTGTTTTTTAATGTGGTGCTGGGGAGGCAAACCCAGGGTCAGCTCAGCATCTTGATTACGTATCTCGGGGTTGGTCAAAGATGACTGTTCTGGGCTATGACTCAGACATGTTCTCAGAGACCTCACCAGCTCCTGATGTCATCTCTGATACAGGGCCCTAAGGTGGCCTTTAAATATTTTCAGGAAAAAAAAAATGTGTGAGAGACTACGCAAGGAGCAGGACATCCCTTGCCACCATAGAACTAGAAAGTCCACATTGACCCAGCCCAGCCTAATCATACCAGGACTTGAAGGATTGACAGGATAGTAGAGGTATGTTACTCAATATGGTGGCTGAAAAGTTGAGACTGTACTGGTCAGTGAACTGGTTTTGCCTCCTACAGCAGCAACTCAACCAGGTTGTCACTACACGATGCCCTTGGCACATTTTCTCCCTCTCCTTAGCTCTGGGTGCTGGTTCTCTGATGCTCTCTTTAATTCTGTGCAATGCCACACTCTTCAAGTACATTACAGGAAGCAAGTTATCAAGAGTCAGTTTCTGCAGCAGATATCCTGACAGATGCTCTCAGGGCTCCGTCAAAACCCAAAGGACTTATTTCCTCAGTGGCTGAGTGGGTTGCTGGCAGGCTGTCAGACCGCATGAGAATTACCTCTGTTGAAAAGAATTTGATCCCCTAAGGTCAAGGCCAGCTACGGGAGACGTCTGAATACAGACACTGGCCCCTACATGCTGCTGCAAGACTCCACACATGATGCTTAGTTCAGCTGAGTTTCAGATAAATGATAATATAGAAATGTGTTGTAAATGACTCATTGTTTATATAAAGTTCAAGTCTGGTTGGACATTCTGTGCTTTTATTTGCTAATTCTGGGACCACTAAACTCAAGGCAACTCTGATACTGCCAGCCCCAGAACCTTCTGAGGTTTAGCTGAGGCTCATGCCAGGGCGTCCATCACACGGTAGCTCCACCCCTCTATCCTCACTCTAGCTTCATCCCTCTCTTCTCTCTTCCTCCCTCTCTCCCTTTCGCTGTCTCATCTTTCTTTGTTTTGTTTGGTTTCTGAGATGAGTTCTCATTCTGCAGCCTAAGCTGGTGTCACACTGTGGCAATTTTCCCCTCAGCCCCCCCCCCCCCCCTCCTGAAATCACAGGTGTGCAGCCCCCCCATCAGTTTCTTTTCCTCCTCCTCCTCCTCCTCCTCCTCCTCCTCCTCCTGCTCCTCCTCCTCCTCCTCCTCCTCCTTTCTTCTTGTGAGATAAGACCTCACTGTGTCCCTCTAGCCGGTCTGAAACTCACTATGTAGACAGCCTCGCACACTAAGAGCTCTGCCTCCCGAGTGGGGGATTAATGGCATGCACCAAGCCTGGTTTCTTTTTCTCATCTTTAGTGGTGACGCCAGGAGCACTTCTTTTCATTTTTTAAATTTAATTTCACTTTATATGTATGGATGTTCTGTCTGCATGTATGTCTGTGTACCATATGCATGCAGTGCCTGTGGAGGCCAGAAGAGGGTTTTGGATCTTCTGGACCTGGAGTTACAAATGGTTGGGAGCCACCATGTGGGGTCTGAGAACTGTACCTGGGTCCTCTGAAAGAGCAACTGCTATTTGTAGCCAATGAACAATTTCTCCAGCCCCTGGAAGCGCTTCTTAAAATACTGACTCTGCACCAACCTCCATCTCAGAGCTACTTCCTGTACAAGCCAGTCGCAGCTGGTTCTCTTCCTTGCAATAGGGTGATTAATGTATTGGTTTGCCTGTGTCTGAGTTGATCCCTCTACTTTGCATTCAAAAAAATTTTTTTGAGGTAAGATCTAGAACATGCTAAGTAGACAAAGATGACCTTGAACTTCTAATGCCCCTGCCTCTGCTCTCATGTGCTGGGATTCTAGGCATGCACTTCAATGCCCAGTTTGTTGGTTTGTTTTTATAAGATCTACCTATTTTTATGTGCATTGGTGTTTTGCCTGCATGGATGTCTATGTGAGGATGCCAGATCCCCTGGAACTGAAGTTACAGACAGTTGTGAGCTGCCATGTGGGTGCTGGGAATTGAACCCAGGTCCTCTGGAAGAGCAGCCAGTGCTCTTAGCCACTGAGCCATCTCTTCAGCCACAATGAACAGTTTTACAACCAATAATTCTAACAGGTAACACTTTCATTTAGCTGGGTGACCAAAAGTCTCCCCTGCTTCTTGTTCTTTGGGGTGCCTGTGATGAACTCAAAAGTGTATTTGGAAGCTAAGCAAGCATGATGAGGTTCATAATCTCAACACTTGGTAGGCTGAGGCAGGAGGAACCTGAGTTCAAGGTTAGTCTGGACTATCTATCAAGACCCTGCACACACACACACACACACACACACACACACACACACACACACATACACACTCCTAGTATTCAGGATACTGAAGCAAGAAGACGGCTGTGGATTTGAGGCCAGCCTGGGCTATGTAGTGAGTTTCTATGTAGAGAGTAGGTTCCTCCGTGGTAAGTATCCAATCTTCTTGTTCACTGCTATAGCCCTAACATTTAATTTGCATATTACCTGCCACACAGCTGGCAATCAGTGTGTTTTCCCAATGATTGAGTGACTCTCCTGGTGTAGCATGTGGCATATAGAATGTGATTAAGTAATGTTAGAAACAACCTAAGTACATACAGAATGTGGTTAAGTAATGTTAGAAACAACCTAAGTGCTGTGGATATCGCTATATGTCAATAAACACTGATTGACCAATAGATAGACAGGAAGTATAGGCGGGACTAACAGAGAGGAGAATTGAGGAAGAAGGAAGGATAGAGAGGAATGCCTGGAGCCTCCGCCAGGAGAAGGAAGATGTAAAGTACCGGTAAGCCACGAGCCACATGGCAAAGTAGAGATTAATAGAATTGGGCTAAATATAAGAGTAAGAGCTAGACAATGATAGGCCTGAGCTAATGGCCAAGCAGTTTAAATAATGTAAGCATCTGTGTGTTTATTTTATGAATGGGTTCGGTCAGGGAACCAGGGACTGGCGGGACTTGGGAGCTGGAGAGAAATTCCCCGGCAACAATTGGCGCCAGAACGTGGGGCTGGAATTTCCACTTAAAACCTGAAAAAGCATAAAAAGAAGATTGTAAAATGGAGCTAAAACAGCTTCCTAGTTGTCTCTTTCAAGTTAGCTGCATCCTGCGGGCTTGAGCTACTGTATGGCGGGGTCCTGGCTTGCGTGTTTGACCTGCAGTATGGCGAGAAAGAGACATCTGCCAGCAGCACATTACACTGTATGGTACATTTGGTCTTTAATAGTATTTAAAAAAAAGACATTTCTGGGCTACACGCTGCTTTGATAAAACCATAGACCCACTATTTCTGAGAGTTGATCGCTCCCAGAACTAGTGAAAAACATATCACCGCCATGTTGGGAAGCTGAAGTGGGCAGAGCCAGCAGCCACAGCACCGTTTCAGGCTTAGAAGGCTGCAGTTTCAAACCAATAGGTTCACAATAAGACTGATTCAAATAAAATAGTTTACAATGTATGTAAAAATGTATGTAGGCTTAAAAGACAAAAAAATATACAGTTATATAAACAAATAGATAGTTTTTAAAAATAAAGTCTTTAAAATAAGCCACGTAAAGATGGCTATCACACAGAGAATCTGGATTATGTTGTTTTTGATATTCATAACTGAAGAAAAACATTTGATTGTAAAAGCTGTTGAGTTATGCCAAAATGTATACTTTAAAGGTACCTTGACTTCAAAATTTGGATATAAGGATATGTTGCTTTGGAAAAGAAGTTCTGCTTTTGTTTCCACAGAAAGCCAGAGGCTATGGATTTGTTCCAGACTAAAATACATCAGGTTTGACCAGCCAAGATCCCCTGAAAGGTCTCCAATGACACCATGGCCCAGATGACCCAACATCCAGAACCATCTCAGGGCAACTGGCTCAGACAATACACCCTCACGGACTACTCCATAATCCTAAATTTTTTTTGTGTCCCCATAAGACACAGCGCCCCCCTCCAGCAGGAAGTAGTTTTAAATATTTAAATAATGTAAGCATCTGTGTGTTTATTTTATGAATGGGTTCGGTCAGGGAACCAGGGACTGGCGGGACTTGGGAGCTGGAGAGAATTCCCCGGCAACACCTAAGTACATATAGAATGTGGTTAAGTTATGTTAGAAACAACCTAAGTACATATAGAATGTGGTTAATGTTAGAAACAACCTAAGTACATATAGAATGTGGTTAATGTTAGAAACAACCTAAGTAGTTATATATTTTTCACCCGCATTGGACTCCAGTTAAAACTCAGTCACTTGTACTTCTAACCAACCAGCTCTCAGCTGGGGGCTCCTGGGACCTTCCCTCCTCACACGGGATGGTGTGGCTGAATGAGAACGGTCCCATAGGCTCCTGTATTAGAACAGTCTGCGGGAACTGTAAGCCCCCAGTAGACTCTTCATAAGTTGCCATGGTCACCGCGTCTTAGCACTGCAATGGAAAAGTGAGTGAGACGGAAGTTGGTACCAGGAGTCAGGTATCACTGGGGCAGGCCTGACCGTGATGCTGAATGACATAAGCAGGGCTTGATGGCCGTCCTGATAGGAGCTTGGAAGACAACAGCCATGAGAAGAATGTGGACTATGGAGACCCAGCCCCGGAGGTTTCAGAGGGAGCAATATTAGCAGCTGGGCTAGAGACCGTTCTCTCTTGGCAAAGAATGTGACTGCTTTTTGTCCTTTTCCTAAAAACTTGCCTGAGACAAAATTGAAGAGTTGTTGGACTAAATTTGTTGGCAGAGGAGATTTCAAAACAGCCTAATAGATTCTGTCATGTCATGAGTGATCATACTTATGCAGGTCCACAAAGGAAATGAACAAGGGGGGGGGGGGGCAAAAAGAAACACAAAATGCACAGTTGAAGGATTGAAAAGAGAGCCAAGAAATTTCATGTTCGAGCCCAGGTTTGTGCTGAAAGAGATAAGAATGGAATAAAGGGCCCGGGCGGTGGTGGCGCATGCCTGTGATCCCAGCACTCAGGAGGCAGGGGCAGGCGGACCTCTGTGAGTTCAAGGCCAGCCTGGGCTACAGAGCTAGTCCAGGACAGGCTCCAAAGCTACAGAGAAACCCTGTCTCGAAAAAAACAAACAAACAAACAAACAAACAAACAAACAAAAGGAATGGAATAAAGGGGGGCGATGCCTCAGGGAGACCCCACCCAGCTAGTTTATGAAAGGCCATCCTGCAACTTAGGAAAGGAAAAGGCCAGGGGTTTTTCTGGTCCTAAAACATCAGCCAGTCAAAGCTTATGCACATGTAATTCCAGGAGAGAGCCAGGTTCCATCCCAGGCAGCAGCCTGACCTGCAGCATCAGCCACTTATGGCTTTAGAGTCATATAGGATACAGGAGTACAGGGGCTGTGGATTCTTCCTCTGGGGCCGCCAGGCGTGTGGCAGGGTGTCCCTCTGTAGAACCCCGAGAGGCCATTGTGGGAAGCCGTGAAAGTGAAGCCTGGATGGTGCTGGAGACCCCAGGATACTGGAGGTGCCAGAGCCATGGATACCTGACAAGGAGAGCTCATACAGGGAGTGGAACCAGCCCAAGAAAGAGAAGCATGCTGAGGTCAGCAAAGCTGGAAGGGCAGAGCCATGAGCTCTTGGACATCAGACATGGAGGTACAGGATTTGGGATTTGCCCTGCTGGGTTTTGGTCTTGCTTTGCTACAGTATGTCCTCACTACGCCCCTTTCCTCCCATTTGGAGTGGTAGGTAATGTTTATTCTATGCCATTGTATGTCGGAAGTATGTAATGTGCTTTTCTTTTACAGAGGGTTACAATTAAGAGATTGCCTTGCATCTCAGCAGAGACTTTAGACCTTGAAACAGCATTGAGACTGAAAGACTATGAGAACTTTTGAAGTTAGACTGAATGCATTTTGTGCTACGATGTGGCCACAAGCCTATGAGGTTCAGGGGTGGAATGTGGCAGTGTGAATGAGAACGGCTCCCATAGTCTCATATGTTTGGGTACTCTTGGTCCCCATTTAGTGAAAGTCTTTAGAATGGACGAGGAGGTGTGGCCTTATTGGAGGGGGTGTGTCACTGGGGGCAGGCTTTGAGGTTTCAAAAACCATTCCCAGTTGAAAGGCCACCACCACCACCACCGCCTCCTTGAGAATGCAGATCAGGATGTGAGCTCTCAGCTACTGCTCCAGCACTGTGTCTGCTGCTGCCTGCCATGCTTCCTGCCGTGGTGCTCATGAGCTCACCCTCTGGAAGTGTAAGCCCCAATAAGCTCTTTCTTCTGTAAGTTGTTATGGAGAGGCCCCAAAACAGCTTGACCACACAGCAGCCATGACAGGCTCGGGGCCTAGACACAGCTTCTGTGACAGGCTTACTGGCAGGCAACACCCAGATCCAGGAAAAGCCTTAAGCTGATACCACCCAGGGATCCACCCAAGGATGAGGAAGTACCTGACATCCCAAACATTCCAACCATTAGATAAGGTGGCTAGATGTCCTTGAGTCTAGCACATACCTATTTTTGTTTTACAGATACCCCTAGACAATTGTCAGCCAATCAGGGTCCTGGACCCTGGAAATCCTCTCACTCCAACCTCTGCTATGATAAAAACTCTGCCCCACCTGAGCTCAGGGCTCTCTGTTCTCACCCTGTGTCAGACAGACAGAGAGCTTGAAGAGAATAAAGGCTTTTTGCTTTTACATGCAGGATTCGGTCTCCGTGGTGGTCTTTTGGGGTCCCCACGATCTGGGCATAACATTGTCTGGGTTACGGTGTCTTAGCACAGCAATAAGACAAATGATATTACAGGATTCAAGTCTGGATGCTTATTCCTCAGAAAAACCAAAGTCAGTTTTGGGGCTAAAGAAAGGCTTACTTCAATAGCCAAAGGATGGAGAAGGGAAAGCTTTGCTCGTGAATCAGCTTCTCAACCCCAAATAGATTGGGGTGATTAGATGCAGCACAGGGATATGGGGTACAGGGAAGGCTGACACTGTGGAGGAATGCTCTTGTCCTTTCTGGGATCAGTGGAGATCTTCCAGAGTTGTGTAGTCTTTCACTCCTCTGTGGTCAGACGTTGAATGTACCTTGACTGGTGATAAATTTTAAAAACAGTATTTATTTTATCTGTTGGCTGTTTGGTCTGCATGCATGTCTGTGTACCGAATGTGTGCCCGGTGAGGCGTCAGGTTCACTGAGACTGTGGCTACAGACAACTGTGAGCCACCATGGAGGTGCTAGAAATCGAATCCCAATGGAGGGGCAGACCGTGCTCTCCACTGTTGAGCCATCTCTCCAGCCCCAGCCGATGACATCTTTAGCCTTGGTGGGGGAGGAGTGAGGCTAGGCAAGTTTAGGTCAAACTAACCCTGTGCTGTAGTTCTGACAGAACATTTTTGACACGTTCAACATGTCCACATGCAGAGTAGGAGCTGCCCCACAGGTTAAGGCAACCAAGAAGACAGGCATGACATGTAGCAAAGATGCCAAGCAACTTCATCCCTTTCTTCTAGCCCACTGGAAGTCTGAAGACCATCCCGAGGCATCTCTAAGGGCCTGTAAAATACCCAGAGCAGCTGTCAGCGTGACCTACATAACCCACAGCCGAGGCGCTACCTGCCGCAAAGCTAGTGGGAAAGTGGCCGTGCCGTGCTCAGCTGTGTGATCTCCAAAGTTAGCAATGTGTAAGTCAGCTAGAAGCTGGTAAAGCCAGAGGAGTTAGCTAGGGTTTCACTTAATAATAGCAAGGGAGACAGCCAGGCATGGTGGCAAATGCCTTTAATCCCAGCAGATCTCTGAGTTTGAGGCTAGCCTGGCCTACAGAGCAAGTTCCAGGACAGCCAGGACTATACGGAGAAACCTTGTCTCAATCCCCCCCCCCAACAAAACAAAACAAAGCAAAATCTAAGTGAGAGAAGTCTTCCTCATAAAGTTTGGGAAGACAATTTATTCAAACTTACTCACTTGTTATAAAGGCTGTAGCTCAAGGACTATCCCGTAGAAGAGACACGCAGGCCAAGCACAGGACAAAGAGGGTGTGCAGAATTCCAAGAGTCTGGGAGCTCCACATCTGCTGACCAGAGGCTTCTGTTCTAGTTTTGTGCTGGAGATTTGTGGAATATTCCTTTGCACTGTGTGAATATATGCCACTGTGATCAGTTTAATTAAAAAAGCTAAACAGCCAGTAGCTAGGCAGGATTTTGGGGGCAGAGAGAATGCTGGGAAGAAGCGCAGAGTCTGAGGAGTAGCCAGTCAGACTCAGAAGAAGCAACATGGAAAGTACATAGATGAGGTAAACAAGCCTCAGGGCAGCACATAGATGAATAGAAATGTGTTAATTTAAGTTATAAGAGCTAGCTAAAAACAAGGTCTAAGCTATCAACCGAGCATTTATAATTAGTAATAAGTCTCTGTGTGGTTATTTGGGAGCAGGTGGTCCCAACAAAATCTCCCCCTACAGAGGTTGATACAGGACCTTGTACATCCTAGACCTGTACTGTGTTCCTCAGCTATATACCAGCATCCTGTCGCAGAATAGAACATTTAATTATGTAAAGATGTGTTGCTATTGCACCTTGCCTGCTGAAGGCACCTGATTGGTCTAATAAAAAGCTGAATGGCCGCCGGGCGGTGGTGGCTCACGCCTTTAATCCCAGCACTCGGGAGGCAGAGCCAGGCAGATCTCTGTGAGTTCAAGGCCAGCCTGGGCTACCAAGTGAGTTCCAGGAAAAGCTCAAAGCTATACAGAGAAACCCTGTCTCCAAAAACCAAAAAAAAAAAAAAAAAAAAAAAAAAAGCTGAATGGCCAATAACTAGGAGTAGAGGGATAGGTGGGGCTGGTGGGCAGAGAGAATAAGTAGGAGGAGGAATCTAGGCTTGGGAGAAAACCAGGGAGAAAAGAGGGAGATGCCTGAGGTCAGCCAGGCAGCAGACAGACAGGCAGACAGGGAGGGAGGGAGGAAGCAGGAAAATAGGACATACAGAATGAAAGAAAGGTAAAAAGCCCTGAGGCAAAATATAGATGATGAAAAACAGGTTAAATTAAGTTATAAGAGCTAGTGGGACAAGCATAAGATAAGGAGGAGCATTCATAACTAATATTAAGTCTCCATGTCATGATTTGGGGGCTGGCGGTCCAAGAAAGCCTGCTACAGCATCTCCAAAGGGTTATATTGTTGTTGTTTTAAGACAGGGTATTACTATATAGTCAAGAAACAATATGGGACTGGAGAATTGGCTCGGCAGTTGAGTGCTTGCTGCAAAATCATGAAAACTAGAGTTCAGATTCTGTCACCCACAGAACAAGCAGGGCATCCCTAGAATGCCTGGAACCCCAGCTCCAAGGGTGGGAGACAGGAAAATTGCTGGGGCTTGCTGGCTTCTAGCCTAGCCAACAAACAGGAACTCTAGGTTCAGGGAGAGACCTCTAACTCAAAGGGCTAGGTGGAAAGTGACAGACAAAGATACCTACCCCCTTTTCTAGCCCCAACTTGTGTGCACCTGCACACACATGTGTATATATACTTATATGGAGACAGGTACATACATATATAATATAAACAAATTAACAAATCTTTTTTTAGAGGAGTAATCACCCATGATATCTCAACAATATGGCTGCCTGAACAAGATCAAAGTAAATACAACACCAATAGACAAGATTGAAGTAAGTACAACGCCATAACATGGAAGGGAGAATTTCATGGGCCCTCACCCCTAAACAAGGAACTACAGGCAACTAAGGTGTGCAGAAAGGAGAGAGAGTCTTTCCCAGGGCCAAGTCCCTGATTGGCTATCCGATACCAATTGGTCAGCCCTGAAATTATACACGTACAAGCAACACTAAATGGACTGAGTAAGATGTGTGTGGGGTATGTGTGTGTGTGTGTGTGTGTGTGTGTGTGTGTGGTGTGTAAAATAATAACAAAAAGGGGGTCATGAATTTGAGAGGGAGAAAGGCAAGGCATGGGAGGGGTTGAAGAGAGGAAAGAGGAAGGGAGATAGAGTGCAACTAAATTCACTTCAAAAAATTGAACAAAAACAAAGAAGCAATTGTGGCTGGCATCATCTTAGCTCTGCTACCTGTGGTCATGGCACTGTGGAAATGTACTTCCTCACATGGAACTTTCCAGAAGTCTGTTCTTGGACAGCTGGAGGAAGCTGGCAATTCTTGGGAGCTGATCCCACCCTCACCCAGTTCCTTAGTCGATGAGTCCCTCTGACTGGAGTGGGAATAAAGTCGGAAGCAGAGTTTAAATGGCAGAGCTTCCCTGTGGGCTGCAGTAAGGCTTGACTGCACTCAAGACCCTGCCTCACTCTTCTCTCCACTCTCCTGCTCCCTGCCAGCTGCCCTGTGGGAGCACTTCCTCAATCCATCTTGTACTTGTCTCCTCATCTCAGGATTGTTCCCTAGAGAGCCTGATCTAAGACAGCAAGTAAGTAAATAAAAATGAGGAGCCGTGGTCAGTCCCTGAAGAAAGGAGCATTGTGACAGAGAATAATGTTGTAGGAAACTACTCCAGGCGGGGAGGGCAGGCAAGGCCACCCAAGGAGGGGGTTTCAGCCAAGAAGTTTCTGGACATAAGAAAAGTCAGGGAGGGGAAATCTAAGTCAGCAAAGGGCACGGGAAAGGCCGGCATTGTGTTCAGGGAACAGAACAAAGACACGTGACGATGGATGGCAGGTGCTGACGGGGCATGGAGAATGCTCAAGCGTCGATACCTAGGCTGTGATAAGGACTTTGGACTCACAGCAAGTGACAGGAATACAGCAAGCCTTCAGCTGGGGTGGGGTGTGAGATTTAATAAGCAGTTGCTCTGCCCAGTTCAAGCAAGGTATGGAGAGAGGCAGTGTGGATGTTGCCCGTGAAAGTGAGAGAGAAAGGTGTATTGTGAGAGGATTGGCAGGAATCCATTCGTATTAGCCAGGGTCAGCTAGAATGATGCGTGAGTTTCTAGTTTGGCCACTGAGATAGGAAACCCTGGCGAGGAGTCTTGATTTGGAGACGTAGGAGCCTATGTGCAATCTAAGTCTCAGGAAAGGCCTTTGACCAGTGTGGAAACAGATCTGGGGAAGCTGAGTACCCAGCTCCAATTTATCACCAGTACACACAGCACCAGAAAATTGAAAACCAGCTGTAAACACCAATCTAAACCGGCTCTAATTGCACTCTGTAAGCCACGTTGGCCTCAGACTCACTGGCAATCTTCCTGCCTCAGTCTCCTCCCAAGTGCTGGTATTCCAGATACCAGTGGCCCTGCCTGGCTTTAAGAAGTATGGCTTGACAGCCGGGCGGTGGTGGCACAGGCCTTTAATCCCAGCACTCGGGAGGCAGAGGCAGGCGGATCTCTGTAAATTTGAGGCCAGCCTGGTCTACAGAGCAAGTACGAGGATAGTCAGGGCTACACAGAGAAACTCTGTCTCAAAAACAAACTTGAAAGTTACTTTAACTCCCAACAACACCGGCTGCAGAGCATCTAACAGCCTCTCTCCACTGTGACAGAATAGTAACGCCTCTTCAAAGCTGTGGGGGAGCTGGTGGGGAGAACCAGGGCCCGGGGGCTGGAACTCCAGTCTTCTCCCACTTCCCCCTCCAGGTTAGCACTGCCAGGCCCCGCCCACCCATGCAGCCCTCACTCCAGCCAGGATCTCTTTGTGCCTTTTTGCTGAACACAGCAAGCTCATTCATGTCTTTGTCAAAGGCACAGGCTGTCCCCAGTCTGGGGGACAGAGACTGGGGTTCCTCGGCACCCATTACTTCTGGCAACAGCTCTTCTTGCCTTCAGCTCTAAAATTAGCTTCCTTGTGCCGTCTCCCCTCCCAGGAGCGTTACTCACCTCTCTGTGTTCCTGGCATGTTCTGTTGAGACATGTGCTACGGACTTAACTAGCCCCATTTTGCAGGCAAGGAAAGTATAAGCCTCTAAAGCAAGGATACTGTGGGAACGAGGTGGAGGGCTGACAGGCCCTCTGGCCCTGCCAAACCTGGCTGGGTGAGGACAAGGGATCCACACAGGTGGAATGAGGGGAGGCCCAGGTCAAGGTCATCTGAGTTGTTTTAGTTTAATTCTGAGACTTCTCCTAGTGAGGGTCCTAAATGTGTCTTTTCTTTGCAACTTTAAAGAGGGACCATGGCCATGAAGGAGTGACTTTGCTTGTCCGTCCTTCTCCCCTCCGACTCCCCCACTTTTTTTTTTTTTTTTAAAGACAAGGTCTCATTATATAGCCCTGGCTGGCCTAGAACTCACTATATCGACCAGGCTAGCCTCAAACTCACGACAGATATCCACCTGCCTCTGATTCCCTAGTGCTGAGATTGAAGGCACGTGCCACCACACCCTGGATTTGTCTGCTTTTGAAAGATGCTCCTTCCTATGTGCAGCTCTTCACCCAAGCAGCTTGCGTTAGTTTGACTGCACAGGCCCTGTCAAAGCAAACGCGAATCATCCCTGTTCTGTCTTTGTCCCAAGATTCCCACAGAAACTGGTACAGTAACAGTTCCCATTCATATAGGCTTCACAACTGACAGGCCACCAAATTGTTTCCCTTTTCTTTCTTTCTTTCTTTCTTTCTTTCTTTCTTTCTTTCTTTCTTTTTTTTGGTGGTGGTGGAGTTTCGAGACAGGGTTTCTCTGTGTAGTTTTGGTGCCTGTCCTGGATCTCGCTCGGTAGCCCAGTCTGGCCTTGAACTCACAGAGATCCTCCTGGCTCTGCCTCCCCAGTGCTGGGATTAAAGGTGTGCGCCACCACCGCCTGGCCAATTATTTTCTTTTTTTGTTTTGCGGTTTGTTTCTGTTTTGATACAAGTTCTCATGCAGCTCAGGCTGGCTTCAAACTTTATGTGCAATCAAGGCTGACTTTAACTCCATATCATCCCGTCCTATCTTCCCATCGCTAGAATCAGAGGCTTGTGCCACCATGTCCAGTTTGCAAATTGTTTCATTTTTAATTTTCATACAACGGAGAATGATGCATTGGCTCCCTGGGTAAAGGTGCTTGTTACCAAACCTAACAACCTGAGGTCCATTCCTGGACAGATGGAGAGAACTGACTCCTTAAAGTTGTCCTGTGGCTTACACATGCATGCACACATGCACATGCACACCCCACCTGCACACACACAATCATGAGTCTACACGCACATAAACATGAACACACATGGTAAAGTAAATACATGCTAAAACAAAATTTTCCTATAAAATCAAGGCAATTCTACTATAGCCCTATGCTGTAGATGAAGACCCTGAGGCTGAGGGAGATAAGAGGACTCCCAGGTCACTACAGTCAGGACTGGTACCCAGCACTACAGTCAGGACTGGTACCCAGGTCACTGCAGTCAGGACTGGTACCCAGCTCACTACAGTCAGGACTGGTTCCCAGATCACTACAGTCAGGACTGGTACCCAGCTCACTACAGTCAGGACTGGTACCCAGCTCACTGCAGTCAGGACTGGTACCCAGGTCACTACAGTCAGGACTGGTACCCGATCACTACAGTCAGGACTGGTACCCAGCTCACTACAGTCAGGACTGGT
>CABHPP010104426.1:21646-37782 GCA_902168425.1 Peromyscus attwateri
CTTTCTTTCTTTCTTTCTTTCTTTCTTTCTTTCTTTCTTCTTTTTGATTTTTCAAGACAAGATTGCTCTGCGTAGCTTTGGTGCCTGTCCTGGATCTCACTCTGTAGCCCAGGCTGGCCTCGAACTCACAGAGATCCGCCTGGCTCTGCCTCCCGGGTGCTGAGATTAAAGGTGTGCACCACCACCGCCCGGCAGACAGCCTTTGTTACTGTGTCCTCACACGGCTGGAAGAAAAAGGAGCCGACAAGTGTACAAGTGTACAAGCGCCCCAGTCTCACCGTGGGGCTCCACACTCCCCATCTCATGAGCACCAGAGTCTCCATCCCCAGATGACTGCAATCAGGGTCTCAACAGAGGGCCTTGGAGGAGGAACACAGTCACCCCGTAACCAAGTGCCTAGAGAACAGAAGTGAGGAGAGGGCTGCAGCTACAGCGTGCCTGGACTGGTGCAGGCAGCAGCATCCTCGAGCCCTGGCTCTGGCTTCTCTGATCCGCTCTGTACCCACCCCCCAGCCCCACCCCCAGGTCCCCAGGTGCTAGCAGAAACCCTTTCAAGCTGTCGCGGGCTGAGCTCCACCCCTGGGAGCTCCGAGCACCCGCATCCTTCCTTTTGAAGCATCTTCCCTTAGAAAGCTGAGCCCCGCCCCAGGGGCCACCGATACGTCCTCTGGTTTAAGTAACACCTCGGGTCAGGAAGCCGCTTCTCCAGACCCCGAGGGTGCCCAGCCTTTGCCTGTCCTTCTGCCCATTCTGTCTTCTGACACACTGTGAGGTCCACTCTTTTTTTTTAATGTGTGTTTGGCTTCTGGCTGGCTCTCCGATGATAGACAGCTCCCTTCCCCTTTAAGAAAAGACCTCATCCTGCAGTTTCCAGGTTGAAACTACAGGGGTGTGCTGCCACGCCTAGCCTTCCATCTTCTACACAGCAGTGAGGTCTTCGTTCTGTTTGGTTTGATTTGATTTTTAAGGTTTTCTTTTATTGAAAAAAAAAACTTTGCATACAATATCTTTTGATCGTATTTCCTCTTCCCCAAATCCCTCCCAGGTCCTCTCCACCTCCCTACACACCCAATTTTATGTTCTCCCTCTCTCTCTTAAAAAAAAAAAGAAAAGAAAAAAAAGAAAGAAAGAAAGAAAAAAAAACACCCAGGAAACACATTTAAAAGCTCACAAAATGGAAATCAAACAATTAATAGACCAATAAGAAAAAAAAAGTGCCCCCAAAATAAACCAAAATGAGACAATAAGTCTACAAAAATAGCACTGACTCTTTTTTGTGTCGGCCAGCTACTCCCGGGCACGGGGCCTGCTCCTAAGTGTGGTTAGCACGTCCAGTGAGAGTCTATTGGCGGAAACCGATGTTCCCCTTGCTAGCAGGTGGCTACTGTGGATGGCCTTTGTCCTCCCTCTCAGTCTGGCTTGAACCTGTGCAAGCCCTCTGTGTGCCGCCGCAGCCTCCGTGGGCTCATGTGCGCGGCGGTCCTACCGAGTCCGTGGAGTCTTCCATCGCCTCCGGCTCTAGCGATCTCTCTGTCTTCTCTTCCACACAGGTCGCTGAGCCTCGGGGTGGGGTGGGGTGGGGGGGCTGATGGAGACATCCCATGTAGGACTGGGTGCTCCGAAGCCCCTCACTCTCTGTGTTAGCCCATCCACTGGGGGAGGAAGCCTCTCCGAGGAGAGCAGAGTGAGGCTCTGATCTGAATCCCAGCACAGTGTTGTCCCTGAGGGTCCTGATGGGAAGGTAACTGACACATGAAGAGCAGATGGGCCCGAAGACGAGGCCAAGGGGGTCCTTGTCGTGGTTTTTGAGATAAAGTCTCACGGTGTAGCCCAGGCTGGCTTCAAATGCTCACCTAGCCTCTGCCTTGTGATTGCTCAGAGTGCATTAGAGTACAGGCCACCACCCCCATCTTAGCAGCCATATCTTTTGAAACTGTGACTCATTTTCCTGCTGTATTAGTCAAGATGCTTCTTTTCAAACCACACACACACACACACACACACACACACACACACACACACACACACACAAAACAGTGGCTACTTTTCAGTGGAAGAATTTACTTAAGGTGACTCAGGAAGTCCGAGAACCGAGAGGAAGACCAGGAGGGAGAACCAGGCATGGAGGATGGCTTCAGCAGCAAACTCCAAAATGGCTCGCTGTGGCTCTTGACCTTTTACTGTCTCCCAAGAAACACGGGCAGCCAGACGCCGGTGGGTCTTGGTCACTGTTTATGAACTCTGCTGCTTGGGAACACCTATCTCTCAGTACTCCAGGCTCCACCACAGCCATCTGACCTTCTAAATGATGCTGTATCTCTGGGGCGCGCCCTCACGATTCTGAGTTCCTGGTCGGAGCTCCCCCTCCCCCCACTGCCCTTGCTCTGAGTGCCGTGGGGGAGGGGAAAGGTGTTTTTTTTTTGTTTGTTTGTTTTTTTCTTTCCTTCTTGGTTTTTGTTGTTCTTTGGTTGGTTCTTGTGAGACAGCCTCAGATAGCTCACGCTGGCCTTGCACTATATATTGGGTTAAAGACTGGCCTTGAGTTCCTGATTCCCTGGTCTCCACTCTCCAAGTGCAGGCATTACCACTGCGCACTGCCACACATCTCTTCCCTTCTAAGCTTTGGTTCCCAGTGAACGAGGACCTGGCCTCCCTCTCGTGAACTTTATCCAAGTAAGAAAGGCTTTGACAGGAGCTAGAGAGATGGCTGAGCATCCTCTGTTCTTGCAGAGATTGGAACCTCTTCCCTGGCACCCATGCCAGGTGGATCACAACCACTAACTCCAACTCCAGGGGACTTATCAAACTCTTCTAGACTCCAGAGTCATCTTACATTCACACACACACTCACACACACATACTCACTTGCTCACTTGTAGAGCTCAGAGGGCAACTTGTGGGAGTCAGTTCTCTCCTACTATGTGAGTTCCAGGGATTGAACTCAGGTCGTCAGTCTTGGTGGCAAGCACCTTTACACATCGAGCCAGCTCACTGGCCCTCCCATCTAACTTTCTAGGACATCCTATGCCACCCTTCCATACTCATGCCCCGTCCTTTGGTATTTTTGCCTACTCTGGACATTCATGCTCATTTTTGGTCCCAAGGAATTGTTCTCTTAGCCTGGGAGACCCTTCCATGTTCTTCTCAAGGCTCATTCATGTTCCTTGGTCAAGTCAGTGCAAACAGCTCTTCAGTGAAAACTTTGCCTGGGCACCTCAGATGCAGCTCTTCCTCTGTAACACTTGTTTACACCTGAAGTTTCCTTTTTCACTTGTTCTTTTAAAGAAATTCTGTGTGTGTGTGTGTGTGTGTGTGTGTGTGTGTGTGTGTGTACATGTGGAGGTCAGAGAACAATCATGGGTGTCTGTTCTCAACTTCCACCTTGTTTACGTGGAATAATAAGTGCATGCCAGGGTAGCTGGCCTTAGAGCCTCAGGGGATTCTCCTGTCTCTGCCTCCCATGTTACCAAAAGAAAGCTGAGTTTACAGACGAGCCCCACGGAAACTGGCTTCCCCTGAGTTCAGGAACTCTGAAGTCTGCACACTGGTGAAAAAAGCTCTCTATCCACTGGGCCATAGCCCCTGTCCTGCACCCATCCCTTGAGAGTTTGTTTGCTAGCTGTCTGTCTGTCTCCCCTCCCTAGAACGTGAGTTCTGTCTGCTGTAGCTGTGGGCCAGCCTGAGGGTCACCACCACCTTGGAGCAGGAGTCTGCGCAGCCTCTGTACAAACTCTGCTTGCCTTTTCCCTCTCCTTATCCGAACCGGCTCTCTGCTGACAAAGTGCCAGCTCTGCGTCACCCAGCTCCGTCAGTACAAAGGGTCACTGTCAGAGTAAGTGAGGTCAAACTCACCGTTCCAACTACCTGATCTCTTCCTCCATCCAACTTCCAGCCTACTGTGAGCAATGTTCTAGACCAACAGTTCCTAAGTGCAGCTGACCTTTTCGACTCAACAGTCCAGACACGGGACTTCCATCCCTGGAATTAGCCTGGCCTGGGGTTCTCATGTGTCTAAGATGAATCAAACTCGCCTTGCATTTTCTTTTCCTAATGACTCAACAGCTTGGTGTTTTCAGAGTACAAATTTGTGAACTGGAAACACACACGTGCATGGAATAGTACCAAGAAGTGGTACTGTCTGTCACCCGTTTATTCTTATTCCTCTCTATTTTAGTTCAAGAAACTACAGAGAGGATGAGGAACTTGCTTGGAACACAGAGATGAGGTGGGTTTGCAGCCTAGCCTCTCTGACTTCTGAAAGTCATTCTGTACCAGCCTACAATCTGTATGGAACAGTTAAGTTAATCCAATCGCATTTCAAAAGCAATGTGAACAGACTTCTTCCTGGTAATTATCAGTTGTAGAGAGACTTATTAATTATGAAAGTTTGGCCTTAGCTTAGGCTTGTCCCACTAGCTCTTATTACTTAAATTAACCTGCTTTTGTTAATCTACATTTTACCATGTGACATTTTACCTTTCTTTCATTCTGTATATCTGACTCCCTCCATGTCTTGTTGGTGTCTCCTCTGTGCCTTGATTATCTCCTCCTCCTTCCTCTCTCTGCCCCAAGAGTACCCCCTATACCTCCTGCCTAGCTATTGGCCATTCAGCTCTTTATGAAACCAATCACAGCAATGTATCTTCACACAGTGTACAAATATCCCATGACAATCAGTTGCTGGGTGGTGTGGCTCATGCCTGTAATCCCAGCTCTCCAAAGTTTTGAGGCCAGCCTGGACTACATGAGATTACGCCTCACAACAAAGGGACATACACATAGGGATCATTTATTTTCCTAAGAACTTTGTGGGACACTAACTCTATCATAACATTATTTCAAGCTCCCCAACAAAATGGTGTTGGGATTATATGTGTATATAAATAATATTTTATTTGTTTATTTAGGTTTTCTTTAAAAGACTTACTTATTCAATTGTGTTCATGTGTGTGGGGTGGGTACACGCATGTGAGCACAAATGCCCATGGAGGCCAGTTTCCCTGAAGCTGGAGTTCCTGGTGGTTGTGAATTGCCAGACATTGGTATTAGGAACTCAACTTGGTCCTCTATGAGATGCTTTTAACTATGGAGCCATTTCTCCAGCCTGGAAACATAGAGTATATTTTAACTGTTGTTTGATTTTTGCAGTGCAAAGAATTAAACCCAGGGACCCACATGTGCTAGACAGGTGTTCTTCCATGATCTACATTCCCAGCTTAGGATGTTTTATTTCTTTGTTTTATTTTGTTGTGAGACAGTTTCTCGAGTATCCTACATTAGCCTTGAACTTCTGATCTTCCAGGCTTCACCTCCCAAGTACTGGCATATGCTACCACACCCAGATTGTGTTGAATCATCTTTATTATTTATTTTAAACATGTATCTATTTTGTGTGTGTATGTGTGTGGAGTCTGGTGCATGCCATAGTGACGTCAGAAGACAACTTGTTGAGTCAGTTCTCAGTTCTCTCCCTCTGCCATGTGGGTTCTGGGGATGGAACTCAGGTAGCGAGGCTTGGCTGCGAGCACTTCTATCTATTGAGCCCAGAAATCATATTTTAACACAGGCGTATGTACTCTGCAATTCACTTTATGTGACAACACACATACACACACACACACACACACACACACACACACACACACACACATATCCTCTGTTACTTTTCTGTTGCTGTAATAAAAACCACAAACAAGGCAGCTTAGGAAGAAAGTATTTATTTTGGATTGTGTTTCAGAGGGTTAGAGTTCATGATGGTGGCACACAGTAATAACTGAGAGCTCACATTTTGACCCACAACCACCAGGCAGAGAGAGCACACTGGGAATTGCACTGGTCTTTTGAAACTTCGAAGCCCGCCCCCAGTGACACACCTCCTCCAACAAGGCCACACCTCCTAGTCCTTCCCAAACAGTTCCACCAACTGGAGACCAGGTATTCAAACATACAAACCTATAGGAACCGTTCTCATTCTAACCACCATAACAGGAAGCCTGTAGTATTCATACAGCAAAATGCAACAACTCTGTGTGGTAGCAGCATGGGCATACGTATTTTCTCTTTAAAATTTTTTTTTTAGTTTTTTTTTCTCTTTTTATTTAAAGCAAATGTGAATGTCATATGTACTTCAAATAAAAACCAGTAAAAACAAACAAACAAACAAACAAACAAAACAATAGTTTTTGTTTGTTTGGGGTTTTTTGTTTTTTTTTGGTCTGTTTTATTTTGAGACAGGCTTTATACTGTGGAGCCCAGGCTGGCCCCAAACCTGAAATTCTTTTGCCTCAGCTTTCTAAATACTAGGATTATAGACATGCACCACCATACTTCATCCTCATAGTTCTTTTTTTTTAAAAAAAGAAATTTATGCCTGACACAGTAGTACACAGTTTTCTCAGGAGGCAGAGGCAGGTGGATCTCTATTGAGTTTGAGGCCAGCCTGGTCTGCATAATGAATTCCAGTCCAGCCAAGGCTACATAGTGAGACCCTACCCCTACCCCTCCAAAAGAAGAAAGAAATTGTATTTATTCATTATTGTGGGGGTTACACATGTTATGTGTGTGGAGGGGGTTACACATGTTATGTGGGGGGGTTTACACATGTTATGTGGGGGGGTTACACATGTTATGTGGGGGGGTTACACATGTTATATAGAGGGCTATACATGTTATATGGAGAGTTATACATGTTATGTAGAGGGTAACACATGTTATGGTGTCTGTGTGGAGGTCAGAGAATAACTGTGCAGGCTCGGCTCTCTCCTTTCACTGACATGTGGGTCCCTGGGATTGACCTCAGGTCTCCATGTTGTATGGTGTTTACTGCTGTAATTGGCAGTGTGAACCTGGGAGAGCCGGAACCTAAAAATGAGGGAGACTAAAGTCTCACTCAATAGCCAACTTTATTGAGAGCATCAGGCAGTTTATACTCTGAAAGTTAAGAAGAATCACATGAGTAAGGTGTTCAATCACAAGGACAAGCCACACGTGACAAAGCCATGCTCTCCCACGGAGGCGCATGGACAACAGCAGCTGAAGTGAACTCACTCCTGTCTGCCACACACAGGAGGAGCATGGAAGCCTTCCGTGAACAGTTCTGTGTTCTGAAGAAACTGAGCTTGCAAGACTCTTGTCCTGTTTTCTTGGAGTTTTCTCACAAGCTCTCAGAATTCCCCTCCAGGACTCCATTCTTGAACCGTGACATTCTGATGGTATAACAAGGGCCTTCATCCACCAAGCTAGGCCTCTGGTTCCTGCCCATTTTCTTGGAGTCTTGCGGAGCTTTCATGTAAAATTTCTCTTGAAATACCCTCTGAGAAGAAACGTGACAGAAGTACTGGCTTCATGTGTGCCCACACAGGGTAAGTTGTAGGCCTCGACTCCAGCAGATGGCGGGTTCTACTCTGCCTTCAGCTGGGTGTGCTGGTGCACACTTGTGATTGCAGTGGTCAGAAGGCAAAGACAGGAGGATCCCCTGAAAGTTCAAGTTCAGGCTGATCGGGGTTATGTAATGAGACTCTATCTAAAAACAAATAAATTAGTAAAAATAAAAATTCTGGTTATGACGCTCTGAGAGACAAATATTAGACCGGTCACAGCCACTCAGCCACCCTGGTGCTCTGTGTGTGGAAAGGTCCAGGGTCAGGCACTCAGCAGGGCTGACCACGAGTATCCAGGTACCTGATAGAAGGTGATAATCATGGTTGGCAAGACTCAGAATCATTCAGTGCCAGTCAGAAAACAGGCACCTTTTCTGGCTAGCAAAAATTGTAAATAATTTACCCACTGGAGCTCAGCACCTGCTCTTGTGAGGGATGAGAGGTTGGAAGAGGCCTGCCTGCTCTGGGACGTTCAGCTGAAGTTGGTTCAAGGCCTTGTTGCTTGTTCCTGTCACAGGCCTCTTGCCCGCCAAGCTTTCTGTTTACCAAAACATGTTTATTTCTGGTCACACTTGGCCTTACCTCTCAGCCATGGTTTGTCGCATGTGTAGACTGTACCAATGACCAGACACTGGGTATGGCATTGTTCTGGTGTGACTGGGGGTGCTCTGATAAGATTCATATTTGAATGCAGACATGGTAAACGCTAAACTACTGATATGCCCTAATACGTGTGGGCCTCATCCAGTCAGCTGAGGGTCTGAACAGAACCTCCAGCAAACAAGAGAGCTTCATCTGCTTAAGTAGTACAGTTTCAGATTTCTTCTTGCCTTTGGACTCAAAATGAAACAGGGGTTCTTCCTGGGTGTCACACATTTGGACTTGAACTACACCCTTCCCTCTCCTGGGTCCAATATGCCTGCTGTAGATCTCAGGACCAGTCACGGCTGTAATCACCATGAATGTGTTTCTTATAAGGACCAATAGATCTCTCTCTCTCTCTCTCTCTCTCTCTCTCTCTCTCTCTCTCTCTCTCTCACACACACACACACACACACACACACACACACACACACACACACACACACCCTTGGTTCCATTTATCTAGAGTCCTGATGATACACCTGATGTTTTCTGTCGTCTCTAAGGCCTGCTGTCCACTTCCCGCCCTCAGCCATGGCCACCTCTCTGCTGTAATGGTGTCCCCCCTTAATAAAGTGCACTTCACCTGGCCTTTTCCACTGGGTGCTGCTGAAATCACTGCCTCCAAGGTCTCATTGCCAGAGTGCCCAGCCTTATCTTCCTGAACCTTGTCCTGTTAATCACCACCCTGCCTCCCGGCGCCTCTCTCTGCCTATAAATGAGCCCTAATCTCCAGTGACTTCCTGGCACTCACTAGCAAAGGCCACGTTTCTGAAATCTCATCTTAGTGCTCAGTGGTTTGAATTTGGGAAACTTTTGTTTCTGGTTCACCCAGATGTCTGTGTGGCATCTGCCAAGTGGCTTGACATTTCTGTGCCTGTTTTTTTCTTGTCTGTGGTCAGGGGCTGGGGCCATGTCTTCAGTTGCTTGGAGAATAAACTGCATTAACAGACCCTCGTCACACACAACAGCCAGTAAATGTGAACTCAGTACATTCTCACTCCCTCTCCTCCCAGAACGCATCAGAACCCAGCTTACTCCACGGCTTTCGAGAAACGGCATGGTGAGCTGGACATCGGTGAATCAGTATGTTCAGCCCTGGTTTCTGCCTGTCTGCAGCACTTGACATTCTAGGTCACTGACTTCCTCCTTCCCGGAGGCTCCTTTCCCTCTGCTGCCTCTTGCTACTGAGCACAGCTGCACCAGTTAAAGCTCATGAACACACACAAGTAGGTACTCACGTGCTCACATGGGCCGGAACACTCACACCCAGACAAGCTCACACACAGGACCGGGGGTTTTTTCTTCCCGTTGCCTTTGGTCTTGCAGACATTGCTGCTGCTGTCACCATGGAAGGCTAAGCCTGGATCCCTTGCCTTGAGGACATCTACTCATCCTGTGAGAATCTTCTCAGGAATCCCTCTTTAACACCCTTCTCCTTCTGAAACTGCTTTAGCAGCCACTTCTAGGAAATATCCATGCATGTTCCAAATTGTCCTCTAATTGTGTGTCTGTTTGTCTGTCTGTCTGTCTGACTGTCTGTGTGTGAGTGTATGTCTGTGTGTGTGATTGAATTAAACCCAGAGTCTCATGGTTTTTTTTTTTCCGTTTTTTTTTTCTTTTCTTTTCTTTTTTTTTTTTTTTTTCCCAGAGCTGAGGACTGAACCCAGGGCCTTGTGCTTGCTAGGCAAGCACTCTACCACTGAGCTAAATCCCCAACCCCAGAGTCTCATGTATGTTAGACAAATGCCCTACTACTGAGCTACATCCACAACTTGTCTTTGACTTTTGGTTTGGGGATAGTCACTAAGTTTCCCAAGCTGGCTCCAAGCTTATGACCCTCCTGCCTGAGCCTGCCCAGTGGCTGGGGTCACAGGTGTGGGCTACCACGTAGTCCTTGTACTATAATTCTCTCTTCCCAAAATGATGACAAGGCCTTGGAGATCAGGATTACATCTTATTCCTCCTAAAGTTTCTAGCTCTTTAAACAGAGCCAGATTCATATTTGGAAACTCTGTGTTTATGATACTAAATAACCAGTTGATGATGTCCTATCCCCTGAGTCTTAGGTAGAGATGTGAAAGCCCACTAGACTTGCAGGGAACCAGGGGGTTAGAAATAAATCAGAAGAGACCAAGCATGGTGGTGGTACACGCCTGTCATTCCCAGCCCTTCAGAAACAGAGGCAGGAGGATTTCTGCAAGGTTGAGGCCAGCCTAAGTGGCTACATAATGGCTAGCAGGTCAGCCACACTATACAGTGAGATGCTGCTTCAGAAACAAAAATGAAAAGGTGTGTGTGTGTGTGTGTGTGTGTGTGTGTGTGTGTGTGTGTGTAGAAAGAGAAGTCAAGATATGGTTGGACAATGTGTTGTAAGGTAGCTGGGAGAGATCATCAGGATCCAGCCGGAGTTGTGGGGTGATTGTCATGCACAGAAGCTCCAAACAGAGAGAAGGGGATAAAGAGATGGATCAGCGGAGCAGATCACTTTGTGTGCAATCACAAGGCCCTGAGTTCGGATCCCCAGCACCCAGGTGAAAGCTGGTACAGCTGTGAGCACCCACACTGGGGCAGAGACTGGTAGATGCTGGGAGCTCCCTGGCCTGCCAGCCTAGCAGAAAGAGCAAGCTCTGAAACTTCTGATTTAGTGAGCGATAATAAGGCTGAAAGCAATGCAGGGAAGGAGCACATGCGTGTATCCCCAACCCTTACACACACACACACACACACACACACACACACAGGAGCACACGCACACTAATTAGAGAGGGGCTGAAAGGCAGTGCACGTAAGATGGCTAGATTCACTTTTCTCTAGTTTTGCTGAGGTTTACTCACAAAATTGCTCCTTCAGATGCAGGAGAAATATAAAGAAAATGCAGACCAGAGGCTGGGAGAGAGAGATCCGACAGTAAAATGCTCACCTAAAGCATGAGATCTGAGTTGATCCCTCGGAACCTGGACAAGAAGGCTCGTGTGGTTTGGCCAGCCTAGCCAATGGGTGAATTTCAGGTAAAAGTGAGAGATTTTCTCTCAGAAAATAAGGTGGATGGTTTCTGAGAAACAACACCGAAGCAAGCTTATGCTCTTAGTCTGCGCATGCACACACACTCATCTGCACACACAGGAATACACAAATATGTAAGCACAGATTTGAAAAAGATATCCACTATACCTGCTGTTTCTTATCCATTATACCTCTTACCACACTCCTGGTTTGTAAACTTGGGAAGTCATTGGCCCTTGAGGAACCTATTGTTGTTTTGCTATGGTTATGTTGTCAAATCGCCTTCTAACTGTCTATAATTCTATCCATAGATTTGTGCTTCTCCAAACCACAGTCATAGCGGCTTCTTTTGCAGAGACTCATAACTGGTCAATATTCGGAGAAGTGACAGGGATTGCTCATCCCTAAATGGGATATGGATAGCAACCTCCATAGCTGACCCTCGGCTCAGGAACATCACAGGTGAGGAACAGAAGGAGCATTAGAGCAAGATGCCGAGGAGAGCTATGAAATTCTGCACTCCTGAACTCACAAGGAGCCCTGGTTACCTGCAACAAGATGCAGCTGCTAAACATTCCAGAAGGGATGGGGAGGTGTCCATGAGACCCCACCTCTGGCTGAGGAGCTGTGGGCAGTTGATGGCTGCTTGAGGAAAGAGGAAGTCTTCTTGGGGGGCGGAGCCCCTGGTAGGTTGCCCATGCTTCAGTAAATGGCTCCACACCCATGCACGGGTAGACATAGCACCAACTGGACTTAGTGAGTCAAGAAAGAAAGAAATAGAGAGAGAGAGAGAGAGAGAGAGAGAGAGAGAGAGAGAGAGAGAGAGAGAGAGAAGGGGAATTTTAAATAAGAAAGAAGAGTGAGGTTGGGAAAGCAGGACAGTTCAGAGGTTTGTGGGAGAGGTAGAATGAGGGAGTTGGGGTGGATGTGACCAACATACACTGGATACATGTACAACATTCTCAAAGAATAAATAAATATTTATATACAACAAAAGAACATGCCCTGACTAGTTCGTTTTTGTCAACCTGACACAGACTAGAACAATCTGGAAAGAGGGAACCTCAACTAAGAAAATGCCTCCAGGGCCGGGCGGTGGTGGCGCACGCCTTTGATCCCAGCACTTGGGAGGCAGAGGCAGGTGGATCTCTGTGAGTTCAAGGCCAGTCTGGTCTACATGTAAATGAGTCTATGGGGCGTTTTTCCAGGTTAATGATTGATGGAGGCAGGCAGCATACCGGGAATGGTGTCACCCCTGGGCTGGTGTCCTGGGTTATTTAAAGATGCAAGCTGAGCAAGCCAGTAAGCCGCACTCCTCCACGCCTCTGCCTCCAGGTTCCTTGCTAGAGTCCCTGCCCTAGCTTCGCTTCATGATGAACTGTAGACTCTCAGGTGAGGTGAATCCTTCCCTCCCCAGGCTGCTTCTGGCCCTGGTGTTTATCTCAGCGATAGAAAGCAAAGTAGGACAGAGCACATCCACCAAATACTGTGCATTAATATGCTAGAGGAATAAGAATGAAAGAAATGTTGATTTTGTCATTGTTGTTGTTTATTTTGAGACAGGGTCTCTTTTATCTCAGATTGGAATCAAATTCATCATGCAGTCAAGGATAACCTTGAACTCTTGATCTTCCTGCCTGCACCTCCCAAGTGATGGGATGATAGGCTTGAGCCACTACACTCAGGTTTTTCTGTTTGGTTGGGGTTTTGATGTTGTTATTATTTTGAAACAGGGTCCCTCTATGTAGTCCGGGCCATCCCAGTACTCACTGTGCAGACCAGATTGACCTCAAACTCACAGACATCTGCCTGCCTCTGCCTCCCAAGTGCTGGGACTAAAGGTGTGCTCTACCACGCCCAGCATTGACAACACTCGGTTTTACACGCTCTTGGGGGCTAAACCCAGGGCTTCTGCATGCTGGGTAAACACTCTGTAAACAGAGCTACATCTCCAGCCACCAGAAAACTTTCCTTGCTTTGATTAAAGATTTATTTGTTATTTTTTAGTTATGTGTAGGGGGAAGTATGTGCACATGCTCCATCCTGTGGGGATCAGTCTGCAGATCCCCTCTGAAGCTGGAGTCACGGGTGGTTGTGAACCACCTGACATGGGGACTCAGAACCAAACTTGGGTCCTCTGGAAGAGCAGCAACCATTCTTCACTGCTGTGTGCTCTCTCCATTGCCTCCCTCCCCCACGGTTCTTCTCTTGAAAACTTTGGAGAAGCTGAGCACGGTGATGCACGCTTCTAAGTTCAGCACTGATGAGTTTGAGGCCAGCCTAGGATACTTAGCAGGATCATGTCTCAAAAAATAAAATTAATAAGTAAAAGGAGAAAAGGATTAGAAACTTACCTCGTTAGGAAGATAACTTGAGGTGCTGTGAGGATATAAGCAGATGGTCGCTGCCTAAGCCTGAGGGTGGGGTTCAGTTCCCAGGACCCACGTCTTAGTCACTGTTCTACTGCTGTGATGTGACCAAGGCAGCTTGTAAAAGAAGACATTGAACTGGACTTACAGTGTCAGAGTCCATGATGACGGTATGGTGTGGTGACAGGAACAGCTGAGCACTCACATCTTGACTGGAAGCAGGAGGCAGAGAGAAGCACACTGGGAATGGCAGGAGTCTTTTGAAACCTCCGAGCCCATCCCCACTGACTTCCTCGTCCAACAAGACCACACCTCCTAGTCCTTCCCAAACAGTTCCACCAACTGGGGACCAAGCATTCCAACACATGGGCCTATGGAGGCCATTCTCATTCAGACCACCACATGTTAAAGGCCCAGTGTGCTGGTTCTTGTTTCTAATCCCAGCACCAGAGAGATAGAGACAAGAGGGTCCCTGGGGCTCTAGTCAACCAGCCTATATGAGTCTGTGAGCCCCAGGTCTCAGTGAGAGACCCTATTCAGAAAAATCGTGTGGATGGCTCCTGGGAAACAGCACCCAATGTTGACCTCTGTCCATCCACATGCACACACACCACACCTAGAATATATACACACAAACATAATATGAAGCCCAATACAGGCACATCCATGTAATCCCAGCACTTGAGATGTGAAGACAGGAAGATTAAGAGTTCAAGATAATTTTTGGCAACACAGGTTCAAGGCCAGCCTGGGATAGATGATACACCATTGTAAAGGACAGTTGGGGGGGGGGGGCAGAGTCTAAAAGGGCAGTGGGGGGATGGGCTGGTGAGATGACTTAGCAGAACAGTGCTTGACACCAAGCCTGAGTTCATTGCCTGGGATCCAAAGGGCAGAAGAAGAAAACCAACTTCTTCTGGAAGTGTCCTCTGATGTCTACATGTGCATGTCCCCCAATTCTCAGGCGCGCGTGCGCGCGCGCGCACACACACACACACACACACACACACACACACACACGTTCTTTAGAAGCCTGCCTGCCATAAAAGCATATAATGTCAAGATCTCCTGTAGTTTTAGTAATTTTTTTAAACAACAAAAGAAAGAGAAGCCTTTCTCCCACGGCCTGCTCCTTGCTTTACTGCCCTGCTCAGACAGCCCTGCATCTTGCATTTCCTTGTTCTACTAGCTGGGAAGTGTTCTAAGTTACAGTAACAAATGTTCTCTCTCTGTCTGTTACGTGGTATCCCTATACCAGGCCAGGCTCAGGGTTTTTTTTATGTTGTCTCCAATATTTTGCTATGCCTAGTGCTATAGCGAAGTCGTTACAGATGCCATTCCTCATGTGTGCCAGGTCCTGTGTAGTGCAATTTCCTAGAAAAACTGGCTGAGCTAATGGTATGTTCCTTTGTGACTTCGTTGGCCATTGCCAAAATCCTCTCCCTCCCACCAGCGTTCCTGTGTTTCTAACAACAATAGCAGCGGCTGTTAGGCTTTGCCAATTTGGAAGGTGAAAAATAGCTTTTGTTTTCTTTTGGCTTTTTTGGGATGGGGGTGGCCCTCACATCAGTAGCCCAGGCTGGCCTGGAACTCACTATGTTGCAAGGTTTGTGGAGAGCTGGAGATTGAACCCAGAGCCTCCTGCAAGCATTCTACCAACTGAGCTACACCCCCAGCCCTCCAGATACTGTTTTAAAGTTATCTCTGGCTGCTAGGAGGGAACAGATCACAGTGAGGTAAGAAAATGAATAAGGAGGGCAGCTGGGAGCTGTTCGAACAGCTTGGATCAGAGACCATGCCGGCCTGGGCCAGAACAGTGCTGCTCAAACTTTAGTATTGTCTGAGTCCTCTGAAGAACCATTCCTGGGGTGCTCAATTTCCGAGCCCAGATTTGGTATTGCTGATAAGAATCTTGGTGTCCCTGCTGTTCTTGCAAGTTCTGCTTCAAGGAACATGGAGTAGACTAGACATCGGACAGTGACAGGTTAGAGTCAGTCAAGGAGGAAGAGTTGGTAAGACTTACTGATGGACTGGATTTGCAGGACCCGTGAAAGAGAAGAACCAAGGGCCGTGGGGACTAGTGAGGTGACCAAGGGAGAAAGTACGGGATTTACTTAGAGCAGAAACAGAAGGAGGAACAGACTGATGATCTGAAAAAGGAAGAGCTTTATTTGGACAAAAATTTGAGAAAACTTTAAGATATCCAGATGCCATCAAACACCAGTCGGACTGTAGATGCTCTGGTGTTGGACAGAGGTCAGACCTGGGAGGCTTCTTTGTGGAGCTAATGTTTAAAGTGATGAGATAAAGCTGGGTGGAGCGGCACACCCTTATAATCTCAGGATTGGGGAGGCCCAACAGGAGCTCCCTAATTCAAGCAAACCTGGGCTACAAACAGAGACCCTGCCTCTCGGCTCTAAATGGGACATCCATGCTCTCCTTCTAGAGCTCAGGGAACATCCTAGAAAAGAGGGAATCGAACAAGTATAAGAGCAGAGGAAGGGCCAGGTGTGGTGGCACAAACATTTAATCCCAGCACTCAGGAGGCAGAGGCCAGTGGAGCTCTGTGAGTTCGAGGCCAACCATGGCTACACAGCAAGATCTTGACTTAAAAGAAAGAATGGAAGAAGGAAAGAAAGAAAGAAAGAAAGAGAGAGAGAGAGAGAGAGAGAGAGAGAGAGAGAGAGAGAGAGAGAAAGAAAGAAAGAAAGAAAGAAAGAAAGAAAGAAAGAAAGAAAGA
>CABHPP010104427.1:0-47536 GCA_902168425.1 Peromyscus attwateri
TGGCATGATACAGGGAGTTTGCATTTTCCTTTTAACAACATGCTTGAATTTAAAGAAGGAGAGAGCCATTCTCCAACTCTAAAGTCAGCTTTAAATTTTAATTGAACTGGGACTATTAGAAGATCAATAGTGTTAAATTTCTTTAGAGAAGAGTAGAAACAAACATTTAGGAAGACTTAAAATTTTTTTTTAGATGATATACCAATAGGCCATTTTACTCTGTTTCCTAGGATAGATGGTTTGTCCCTTTTCTTCAGTTGTCTCATTTGTCCAGTGTTCTTCAGATTCCTTAGGCTTCATTCTCCTAAAAGACAAAAACAGAAACCTTTCCCCAAGACTAATTTTGGGGATGTTCCTTTTTGGCAAGTTATTATCTGATTAAATGAAAAAGCATGTGTTAATGGTATAAGTTAGTTTAAATTGGATGTTCATGCTGGTTGATGAACTACCACCTCCTCTAATTAAGAGGTTTCTTGTTCAAATCGAACCTTTATCAATTTTGATGGTACCCACAGCTTATCTTCTCCTGTAGAAACAAAAGCAAAACCTCGTCCCCAACGTAGCACATACCCTGGTTTCCATTCCGAGGTCAGCACATCCTTAAAGTATATAGGCTGATTTAATTCTGTAGTTTTTTCTATTATCCAATGTCTCTCTGCAGCTGTTGTTCCTTTCTCATTGGCATTGAGAAAATTCAAAGTTAATAGAGCATTATGCAGTCTATTTCTGGGGGTTTTTGTTACCCCTTTCTGTTTGTTTAGCATATCCTTTAGAGTTCTGTTTGATCTTTCTATAACTGCTTGACCTGTAGGATTATGTGGTATTCCTGTAATATGCTTTATATCATAATAAGCAAAAAACTGCTTCATTTTAACAGAGACGTATGATGGAGCATTGTCAGTTTTGATTTGTGCAGGTATACCCATGATGGCCATAACTTCTAGCAAATGAGTGATGACAGAATCAGCTTTTTCAGAACTCAAAGCAGTTGCCCACTGAAATCCTGAATAAGTATCGATTGTATGGTGTACATATTTCAATTTTCCAAATTCTGCAAAGTGAAACACATCCATTTGCCAGATTTCATTCCTCTGAGTACCCTTTGGGTTACATCCTGCTGGTAATGGCGTTTGATTGTAGAAGGAACAAGTAGGACATTTCTTTACTATTTCTTTGGCTTGTTGCCAGGTTATGGAAAAATCCTTTTTTAAACCTTTACTATTAACATGATGTTTTTTATGAAATTCTGAGGCCTCCAGCACATTTCCTATCAATAATTTATCAATCTCATCGTTACCTTGTGCTAGAGGGCCTGGCAGACCAGTATGAGATCGAATGTGAGTTATATATAAAGGATGACTCCTTTTCCTGATGGTATCTTGTAGTTGAATAAATAGTGAAGTTAATTCTGAAGCATCAGGGATAAATTCCGCAGTCTCAATATGTAATACCACTCTTTCAGCATACTGAGAGTCAGTTACTATGTTGAGAGGTTCTGAAAAATCCATTAATACCAACAGAATAGCATACAATTCTGATTTTTGAACTGAATTATAAGGACTTTGAACCACTTTACTCAAATTTTCTGATTTGTAACCTGCTTTTCCTTGTTTGTTGGCATCTGTATAAAATGTACGAACTCCAGATATGGGTTTTTCGCGTACAATTCGAGGCAAGATCCAATCAGCTCTCTTTATAAGATCAATTCTATCGCTTTTGGGATATTTGCTGTTAATTTCTCCCAAAAAATTACTGCAAGCTCTTTGCCAAGGTTCACTTTCTGTCCATAATTTTTCAATGTCCTCCTTAGTTAAAGGTACAACAATTTCTGCTGGGTCTATTCCTGCTAATTGACGAAGTCTCAATTTTCCTTTCCAAATCAAGTCAGAGATCTTTTCCACATAAGTTTTTAATTTTTTATTTGGTTTATTTGGTAAAAATATCCATTCCAATATAATATCTTCCCTCTGCATTAATATTCCTGTAGGAGAATGCCTAGAAGGTAAAATAACCAAAATGCAATCCAGCTTCGGATCAATACGATCCACGTGTCCTTCATGTACTTTCTTTTCTACCAAAGCCAATTCTTTCTCAGCTTCAGGTGATAATTCTCTTGGACTATTTAAGTCCTTGTCACCTTCTAAGGTTTTGAACAAATTATTCAGTTCATCATTTTTTACTCCAACAATAGTTCGTAGATGAGAAATGTCTCCAAATAATCTTTGAAAGTCATTAAGAGTCTGTAGTCTATCTCTCCTAATTTGCACCTTTTGAGGTCTAATTTTTTGTAGCTCTATTTTATATCCTAAATAATTAATAGAATCTCCTCTTTGTATCTTTTCAGGAGCAATTTGTAATCCCCAGCAAGGCAAAATTTTCTTTACTTCTTCAAACATTCTTTCTAAAGTATCTGCATTTGAGTCAGCTAGTAAAATATCATCCATATAATGATAAATTATAGATTTAGGAAACTTTTTACGTATCACTTCTAATGGCTGTTGTACAAAATATTGGCACAAAGTTGGACTATTCAACATTCCCTGTGGTAGGACCCTCCATTGAAATCTTTTAACTGGTTGAGAATTATTATAAGTAGGCACTGTGAAAGCAAATCTTTCTCTGTCTTTTTCTTGTAAGGGTATTGAAAAGAAACAGTCTTTTAAATCAATAACTATGAGAGGCCATCCTTTTGGTAACAAAGTAGGCAAAGGAATTCCAGATTGTAGAGAGCCCATTGGCTGAATTACTTTGTTAATTGCTCTAAGATCTGTTACCATTCTCCATTTACCAGATTTCTTTTTAATAACAAATACAGGAGAATTCCAAGGGCTGGTTGATTCTTCAATATGCTGAGCATTTAACTGTTCTTCTACCAGCTCTTCTAAAGCCTGGAGTTTCTCTGTTGTTAAAGGCCATTGCTGAACCCATACAGGCTTGTCTGTTAACCATTTTAAAGGTAGAGCTGTTGGTGTCTTTGGGAGATCATCAGTTGTTGTGCCCTGTTCTTGTATAATATGGATGGCTGGTGACCACTCAGAATAATGTCTTCTAATATTTCTTTCAGAAACATGTGCTAGTTTATTATTTGTTTCTGAGATTGGAGGGATGTTAATCTGAGTATTCCATTGTTGCAACAGGTCTCGACCCCACAGGTTCATAGCTATGTTAGCCACATATGGCTTTAATTTACCTCTTTGTCCTTCTGGACCTATACATTCGAGCCATCTGGCACTCTGTTTTACTTGAGATAATGTCCCAATTCCTAACAGTTGAACATTTACCTTCTGAAGAGGCCAAGTTGGATGCCAAAATTCTGGTGCAATTATGGTAACGTCTGCACCTGTGTCTACCAGACCAGACAACAAAACACCATTAATTCTTATCGTTAATTTTGGTCTTTGTTCATTAATAGAAGTTTGCCAAAAAATTTTCTTTATGCTTTTTCCTGAATTTTCTATTCTCTCTGTTTCATCATCCTGACGAGCATGATTTATTTCGATAGGCATTTGGTCATTTAATCGCTCAGAGCAGGGATTTCCTCTACGACTGCAGGAAAGGTTTGAACTGGATTTGCTGTGGGGGCCTCCAAGAGGCCCCTCTGGGAGTTTCCCGAAGCCTGAGGCAAAGGATTACCTTGTCTGTCCCTTGTTGATCTACATTCATTGGTCCAATGTTTTCCCTTACCACATCTTCTGCATACTCCAGAAGGAAGGGGCATTCTGTTACCATTGTTCCTTGAAGAAACATTGTTCCTAGGAATGACCTGTTTACAGTCCCTTTTCAAATGTCTTTGTTTTCCACATCCAAAACATCTAACATTCCTCAAACCTTTCGAAATTGCTTCTCCTACCCACGTATCATGCTGGTCATGAGTCTCCACATTAACTGTGTCTCTGATCCAGTCTTCCAAGGGTGCAGATCTTGCCTTTAACGGCCTGATTATACTTTTGCATGCTGCATTCGCGTTCTCAAAGGCCAAAGATTCAATTATTATCCGACTAGCGTCTGAATCGGGGACCGTTCTCTTTACTGCTGAAGCCAGTCTTTGTAAAAAATCTGTGAAAGATTCTTTTGGGCCTTGTGTAACTTTTGTAAATGACTCAGCTTTTTTTCCTGGTTCCTCAACTCTGTCCCATGCATTCAAGGCTGCCGTTCGACATAGAATTAAGGTTTGGATATCATATAGACATTGTGTGTGTACTGAAGCATATTGGCCTTCTCCAGTAAGCTGATCCTGGCAGACCTGTATTCCTTTATCCCTCCATTGTTTTTCTATGTTTTTAGCCTCGTCTTGATAAAAAACGTGCCACTGTATTCTCTGACTTGGCTCTAAAACCGCTTGTGCCAAGTCTCGCCAGTCCTGTGGTGTAATCCTATTATATGTAGACCAAGAGTTTAACATTTGCTTTACATATGGGGAATGCATGCCATAAGATATTATTGCCTCCTTAAACCTTTTTAAATCCATCATGTCAATTGGAGCCCAAATATTTTGTGTAGTCATTTGATCAGGCGACTGCTGTAAGGTTACCGGATAAATTAAGGGTGACTGTGTGAAAACAGGCTTTCTTTCTGTAACCTTCTGTTCCACAACTTCACTCTTAATTTCTTCTGTCTGAGTTTCAGGTTTAACAAGTTTTTCTAAAACTGTCATCCTGGCACTTAAATTGACTATCTTTTTAAATAGTAAAATGAGTAGAAACATAGTAACCAACTGCATAATCCGATCAATAGTAATCATCCCATACAGTTGTTCCATTGTCACACTGCCTAAAATTGCAAACAAAGCCCAATCTTCCAATGCACACAGAAAACCCATTTTTTTTTTAAATGTGGAAAAAATTTCTCTGTTAAATAGTTTCCTTTAAAATATTTGATATGTTAATTGACTTACCAAGTCTGCGCAGGACAGTAGAAATCCGAGGGAATTTCAAAACAGCCACCTAGTGTCCAAGGTGAATTGAGAGAGAGAGAGAGAGAGAGAGAGAGAGAGAGAGAGAGAGAGAGAAGGCAAGAGAGCAAGCAAGAAAGCGTAGCTAAGAAAAGCTTAAATCCAGCCACGTGTTGCGGCTTGAGTGGAGAGGGGGGGAAGGGAGAGAGAGAGAGAGAAGCCCTGGCTAAACACGTGTCCCCGCTTGAGCGGAGTCAAGCCTGGGCTAGGCTTCCTTAAACTCCAACCACGTGCGTTTGCTTTACAAGCAGGGGCCCTGTTGGCAAGGCAGGCCTGAGTTGTTTGTAGCACGGGCTTTTAAGCTAACCGCTTGGGGCCTGAGGCCAAACCGACCTTGTCCCCTGCCAGAGACCAGGCCGTCCGGAGCCGACCACCGAGGCGGGAAACGGGACCCACCGCAGACCCGCCACGAGTCAAGCGGATTCTTGTCACGTTGGGCGCCAAATGTAGATGTAACCGACCGCCTTATTAAATAAGAAACACAGAGCCAATGTAAAGGTGAAAGCCCAAGAGGTCAGAGCCAGAAGCTTACCCGTTCTCCGCCAGCTAGCTTCTCCCGCCAAGAGAGCTCTCCGAAAAGGAGCTACTTCCTGTGCGTCTGATTTATAAAGAGTTCTGGTTCTTCCTTCTCATTGGTTATAAACACAACTACGCGGCTGTCTCGTCACTGCCTCTCTGTCCAGACCTCCCACGTTTTCTATGGTTGGTATTGAGATCAAGGGCGTGTGTCACCAATGCTAGCTGTATCCTTGAACACACAGAGATCTACCTAGCTCTGCTTACCAAGTGCTGGGATTAAAGGCGTGCACCACCACCGCCCTGGCTTTGGCTATGGCTTGCTAATAGCTCTGACCCCTAAGCAACTTTATTTATTAACATACAAATAAAATCACAATTCAGTACAAATAGAATACCACTATAATTTGGAGTTCAGCACTAAGAGTTTCTGACTTGGAAGCATTTCAGATTTTCCATTTAAGGTTGTACGTGTGTGTGTGTGTGTGTGTGTGTGTGTGTGTGTGTGTGTGTATACATGTATGTATATATATGCATATATGTGTATGTTTATATATCTCTGTATACGATATATTTATATCTGTATATCTTATACAGAGGTTATAAACTGCCTCTAGCCAATCACAGTGAGATTTTCAGGACAGTTTTCTTGTGTGCCATCAAGTCCCCTAATGGTCCTGTCCATCTACATTATAATAATGACTAAGTCCCACTGAGACTCTGTGAGGCTGATCACTCCTAACACAGAGAAGACACTGAGCATGGGCCAGGACCCACAGCAAGTACTGGAGCCAAGATGGCCACCATAAAGGGAGATCTCACTACTAAGAGGGTCGTTGGTCAAGTGGGGAGGGGTACTGAAGGGGGGGGCATTGATTAAAGCAGTGTATGTAAACTGCCCTGAAGAAAGGCGATATAAATCCGACTTTTGAATTTCCTTCCTTTCTGGGATCATTATAGCTGCAGCAGTCAGGTTTTACATTAAGCAGTTTACGAAACTCATCTCTGTTCTGCAAAGTATGTTACAATATCAGTATCTAATAGAGTGCTCAGGACATGTTGGGAATGTGGAGTTGAGAGATTTCAGCTGGAGTGACTAGAACAGTAAAAATTGGAGAGGCGGGCACAGTGGTAGGATGATACCCAGCTTCCAAACACGGGCAGCCACTAGGAGTTCCCTAATCCCTTCCTCAAATGGGTTTGAGTCAGTTCATTACCCTATCTGTATATTGTGCCATCGTTATTGCTCCAAGTTCCGTTTTGCTCCAGCATATCAAGTTTTAATCCTCCTTTATTGGCCTAAAGATAACGTGGGGGAAATACTTTGTGTGGGACATTAGAGTTGACATGCAATAATGTTCCAGTTGCCTTTGCAGCGTCTTTTACGCCTTCCTCCTTTCCACTTCTGTGGCTTGGCTTGCGACTTCCTCTGCTCGGTTTGTCTTTCTCTCCACATCAGTGCTTTGTTGACGTGGCGTCTCGTCTTCCAAGCTGCTCTTCTCCACTCACTCTGGCTTCTAGCCTTGACGGTCTTGCCATGCCTTCCGGCTGCAATGGTGCTCATCAGTCAGCCCCACGTACTGTTCCACAGGCCTCAGTTTCCCCAGGAGATGGAAAGGCCGTGGGTAGCAAAGATTATGCTCGCTTTACACTTGTGACTCTGAGGCTACTAGAACCCTAATAAACAATGCCCAGAACAGAATATGGGCAGGAAAAGAAGGGCAGGAAGGAAGAAGTCAGGGTTGACAGAATAAGGACTTAGTGAAAAACAGTAGACTGCGAACTCCAACAGATTTGTGCCTTTAAAGCAAGTCATGCTATTTTTCTAACTCACTTTTTTTTTTATTTCAAATAACACAAGTGGTTTGTGTTGCAATAACTGCTGTGACTTCCATCAAAAGAAACTTTAACTTTGTGAGGAAGGAATCTAGGACAAATGCCCCCTTTCCTTCTTCCTTCCTTCTTTCCTTCCTTCCTTTTTTCCTCCTTTCTTTTTTCTTTCTTCCTCATAACTTCCCTCCCTTCCCCCTTACCTTCCGTCCTTCCTCCCTTTCTTTACTTTCCCTTTTTTGTGTGGTGCTAGGGATGGAACCCAGTACCTCTCTCATGCTGAGCCTGTGCTCTGCTACAGAGCTATATCCCAGCCCTTGCACTATTATTTTTTTTAATTAAACATTTCTTTAATGTAGTCATCCATCTGAATATCATTGTGGGGATGGGAATTTTAAAGAAAAGGGCCCAAAGGGTATAAGCAGAGTCAGACAGTGTGTCAATCCTGAACTACATAGCACTCACAGCCCCTACTTGTGATCACGGTCACAAGGCAGGGCATGGCTGATGGAGAACTCCAGCTGTGACATGCCCTTTTGGAGAGGAGGGGTCCGGGATATTCCCACTCAAGAGCACACTGTCTTTTCATAGACCCCTTCTTATTGAGTCACAGCCTCCTCTCTAATCCTAATGTGACCATGTTTCCAGATTCCCTCTTCAATTTGTTGGTAATTTCATGCGTATATACCATGAACTATGATCACAGCACCCTCTACTTCCTTCCTCCAGCTCCTCTTGGATCCCCCAACACACTCCCTCCCAACTTGATGTTATCTTAAAAAGTAAAACAACAACAACATGCATGCTTGTGCTCAATAATAAGTCAGCTTTATCCCCCAACATGTGTGCATATAGGGGTGAGTGGGTGTTCATATATGTGTGTAGGTGTGAGTGCACATGTGTGTCCATGAGTGTGGAGACCAGAGGACAACTTCTCACTGGGCTGAAACTTTGCAGGTGAACTAGTTGGCTGGTCAGTGAACCTCATGGATTTGCCTGTCTCCGCCTCCCCACCACTGAGATGATATATGCATGTCACCACACTCAGTGCTCTTACATGGGTTCTGTGGACCAAACTCATCCCTCATACACTTTACAACTGAGTTATCTCCTCAGCCCAAATTTCTCTTTTCCACTCTATCATTTTTTTTAACCCAGGTTTCTAGATACATTTTTGGTGAGGAGTTACTTCTTACACTTTTCAGCTATTCAGTTACTGTATTTTTTTTTAAAGATTTATTTTATTTATTATGTATACAGAAGAGGGCGCCAGATCTCATTACAGATGGTTGTGAGCCACCATGTGGTTGCTGGGAATTGAACTCAGGACCTCTGGAAGAGCAGTCGGTGCTCTTAACCTCTGAGCCATCTCTCCAGCCCCCAGTTACTGTATTTTTTTTTTAAAGAGACTTGGCATTTTTAGTAGGCATGGTGATGTTCTTTCTCTCTCCATAGAAGACTTTGTCCTGTTTCTCTGTTTTCCTCTTAGCTCATTTATTGCGGCAGTTCCAGCCAGTTCGATGGCTAGATGCTGCCTGTCACTCAAACTCTTGCTGCTAGTGCTGATTTAGTCAATATGCGATACTACCCCGGGAAGGACGCGTTTCTAAAGGAATTGCCCTCAATATTTAGGTACTCTTGTTTTCCTTGGAGCCGACGTGCTCAGAATGTTAATGCACACTTTTGCCTGCTCATTATCCGGAGAGAGCCAGACACTAAATTAATTTGCTCTTACCCTATGTTTCCTACACCCCGTCTGTGTGAGCTGATGGATTAGTACTTGCTGAGCACCGGGGGCGGGGCAGAATAGTCACTCCATTTATCATTTTTTTTCTTGCTCCTTGCCACATCAGCCTAGCCAGATACCATGCCCTTTATCTTGTGAGTCATGGGAGGCCATGGATACCACCAGTTCCGCAGTTAAGACCCAGTGTGTTTTCCACACAATAAACTGCCTTATTAATGCGCCTGCCTTCCTCTCATTGTTTGCTGTTTGTTGGTTTTTCTTTCTCCAGACAGGTCAGAAAGTCTCTGGATACTGGTAGCTAGACACTGGTGTGCAAAGCCGTCTTCTCCAGCATTGCCAAGGGTGGGGCTTGGGTAGGAGATCCCCGGTTTTCTGTGTGCCCTGGCTGGAGGCCTCTCCCCGAGCATGCTAGGCTGCCCTCGTGCCAAGATTTCCTGTCATGTGCGGAAATGAGTTTCTATGTCCCTCCCCAGAGACTTCTTCATTGAATACTGCCAATTTATAGTCCTTGCTGCCTCCCCATAGATGCCTAATTCTCAGCTCTGCTGCCTAAATGAAGCTCTTGCTCTTGCGAACTGGGTCAGATTTGAAATTCTTTCTAAATCTACTTTTTGACACCTCAAATGAATACGTGGGGAGCTAGAAAGCAGAAAAACTGATTAGCAGCCCTGTAAGTAATGTTAATAGTTAACCAGTTCAGACAAATATTTGCCTTCAGCATCTCATAAAGTGTTACCAGTTGCCGGTCTTTATTGCCAATATTCTCAAGCCCACAAGTCCAGCTGGACCAAGAGAGCAAAAACCATCACTGCCACCTCCAGCCGCCATCTTCTTAATTTTCCTTCCCCTTGCCAGACATGGTATATAAAACGAGAAGTAAAGGAGGTTGTGCCCTGTGGCAAAATACTAAAGCAAGAAGGCATCAGATGGGTGTGTCTTGAGTACACAATGAACAGTCAAGCCTATGGGGAGTATATAAATACAGAAGTAAGCCGGTAACTGACGAGATGGGTGTGGGTTCAGGTGTGACAGCGGCCGTGTGAAGGAGGGTAGTAGAGGGAATGGGATCTCCAAAGTGGTGACACTCAAGTCCCTCAAGCTGCGACCTGGAAGATGAGACCTAGAGGAAGTCCATGAAAGGAGCCTTGCAGGAGGCATGTAGGAAAAGCCCAGGACAGAGGCTTCAGGCAACACACCAAGCTTGTGTGTTGTGGAGGCCCAGAAGCTAGAACTCCCTCCAAGCAAGTTCTGAGATGACCCCATTGTCCATACCTTTCCTTGCCTACCAAGCCCAGCTTCAAAAGACGACCCACATCCCATGGGGTCAAAGGAGAGTTGCTCCCACATTCCCTTTTTTCTGGTCACAATGACACAGAACCAATGTTTATCTGGAGTCAACTCGGTATAAAGCCACTGTGTGGATAGAAAAACTGGGGAGAAAATCCATAAGTAACTTGTCTAATCTGGTGATGTAACTTGGCAAAAAAAAAAAATCTATTCTTTCCTTAGTTATACAGTTTGCTCTCTCTGAAGGAGAGGCCAACCTCCTGGGGCTGGCTTAGCCTGCAGCTCAGACCGAAAGGCTGGGAAATTGGTTTTTGGTGTGCTGGTTAAGTACATATCCCGTATTAGGGGTGTATGTGTATATATATATATATATATATATATATATATATATATATATATATATGTTTGGGCTTCTATGTTCTTTCATGAATGGAACCAGATGAAAGAAGTCCCCGAAGGTTGTCTCTGACAGGTCACACTGCAGATGAGCGCAGCTGTTGGGTTTGGGGTCAGGCAGAAGGCCCCAGCACTTTCCTATCTGTTTTTCTCCAGCAAGAAAAGTCACAAGTCACAGAGAGGTGGGAGTCTGAATTCCTACCCACAAAGACAGAAGTGATTCTTAAATACCAGAGGCTCTTATTGACTAGTTCCCTAATAGCTCTGTTAGTAGAAAGAAGAATATTTAATGAGTCTTAAAGATTTTGTGACTGTCATCAACCATTTAACTGTAGATCTTAGGGAAGAAAGGGAATCCAAGACCAGAAA
Organism: Peromyscus attwateri; assembly: GCA_902168425.1. NCBI lineage: Eukaryota > Metazoa > Chordata > Mammalia > Rodentia > Cricetidae > Peromyscus > Peromyscus attwateri. The sequence continues at coordinate 11,097 of CABHPP010104427.1, forward strand.
GTAAGAAGATGCCATAGACCATCCTGGGGACAGTTACAGGAGAGAAGAAAGTAGTATAAAAGAATGTCTGATGCCATGTGGCTTTGGGAAGGGGTAAGAATAGACAATCACAGTGACATTTCAGTCTAGGCACAGAAGATGGAGAAGGTATGGGCAATGTTGTAGCCGAGAGTTTTCATCCTGATCCACAGGCAGCAGGAAGAGGGGAGGTGGGTGGGAGAGGGAGAGGAATGGGAGAGGAGAAGAGGGAGAGAAGGAGGGGGAGAGAATGTACCAGGGGCTGGTGTGGGCTTTTGAAACCTCAAAGACCAGCCCCAGTGACACACCTCCTCCAACAAGGACATACTCACTAATTCTTCCAAACAGTTCATCCACTGGGAACTAAGCATGCAAATATATGAACCTATGGGGGCCATTTTTTTCAAACCACCACACGAACATATTTCTGTATTTTAACCCTATCTCTCCCTTCTCCCTTCACCTCTTGTGGGGTCTAGGTTTTACTGTGCATCACCTACACCCCAACATTTGACCTGAATGGGAGTGCCGTGCTGAAGATCGCAGAGGTGAGTATTACCATTGGTACCAGCAGCTGGCAGCTGCTTTCCCGCTGATGGGGGCTAGGAGGGGGAGTGGGGGGGATATACTTGACTAGATCTGAGCACCATTGGAGAGACTCTCTGGTCACTTCTCCGAAGACCGTGGGGGAGTTTCTGCTGGATTGCTTTGTGGGAAACACGCTGGGTGACCATCCTTGCTCCTAATGTCGTGGGTCTTAGGATTCTGCCTGCTTGGGTTGACGTTACTTCAGGCTTTACACATGAACCAGAACCAGGCTCCCACTCCAATGCACCCAGGCACAGTCTTTCTCAGTCTGTTCTTTTTTCCCTAAGAATAATTGCAAAGCATTTTCTGTTTAAAGAAGCCAAGTGTGAGATTTATAAAAATGTTTATTGATCCGATTCTGTCTGACTCACAAGCCCTGAGAACTGCATTCTGTAACTCACTGGAAAGGTCCTTCTTTCCCATCTGTGCTCTACTAGAGTCCCAAGTGCCTTCCAGCACATTCCAAACTGTGGCCAGTAGAAAACCTGGCTCCTTGAATGTCTGGCATGTGCCTTAGCTTCTGGAAACATTGTCCTTTCAGAGCTGAGCATCACTCTGCCTGGTAGAGTTTTCCTTCCATTCCTAGAAAAGAATGTTTTCAGTATTTGCTTGTTCCAGGAGGAGTTATATGTTCAGGCCAGGAAGCAGCAATACTTTTCTGTATTCTAAAATCATGGAATTCTACCTCTGAGCTTCACTTTCAGCCCAGACGACGTAGAAAACATTCTTGGCTGTCAAAAGGGAAGCAGAAGTTAGTTGGCTCCCAGCACACCATGCAGCAGCTTTCAATCATGGATTTGTAGAGATGGACATTGTTACCTTTGGGACATTTATGTGTCTTGATGTGTATAAGCTAATGGTAAATGAGCATGCTGAGGAAGGAGCTTCCCTGTTTGGTGTGGATCCTGCCACCCCCCCACCCCCCGCCCCGGGGGGATCTCCTAAGCTTCTCTCTCTCTGGCCCTCGTGCAGCACCATTACTCCATCTCATAGCATGGTGGTTCCAGCTAGACTCAAGACCCACATTCCACACAAATGGCTGTTAGTGTCGGTCGAGTCCCGCACAGTGCTCACCACTGTCTTTTTAAAATAGTTAGGGAAGCAACTCAGGAAAACTAAAACAAGCTCCTAAGTCACGTAAAAGCCCTCTGGGAATGATGGGAAGGAATCCAGCTGTTCTTTGCCCTTTCGCTCTCTGGTAGACACTGGTGATCATTCAGGATGTCGCTTACCCTGAAACCTGTTGATCAGGAAATGAGATGTGTACTTAAGTATGAAAAATGAGCCTAGTTCCTGGAGGTACTGTTGAGACCATAAAGGGATCATTAAGCTTTCAAAATGTAAATATGAGGCAACCTTGGTCTGTGTGTCTAACACGAGTTTGCTGAATTAACCTCTAGTCAGAAAAAGTTCTTTACAAGTGTACCTTCCGTGTTACAAGAGGAATTAAAAAAAAAAAAAAAAAAAGACCAGATTTGTTAAAGGGGCAATTACAAAATAAGCAACCATTATTTACGATTCAGTTTCATGAACTGTCATTACCAGTCCTCCACATGGGCACACAGTGCTGATAGGTCAAGGTTCAGCTATGGGCTTATTTTAGTATTGTGCATAGGTTAGGAGACATGTTGAGTTTTCCAAAGACAGCTGCTCCCTTAATATCGGGAAAGGCCGAGGGCACAGAAATTGTCAAGATCTTCCATAAAAGAAGAGGATGAATCATAGCCAAAAGCAGTCTGAGGCTGATTTGGAAATGGTTAATGACACTGTCCCATTGGAAAGATCTGAGGACTGTCACCAAGCCTGCTGGAGATAGCTCTATTGAATTTCTCAAGAGCCAAAAGCCTTGGCTAGAAACATGTGTTTGATAGTTTATCTTATTGATGCCTAGAAACTTCTAGTCTCTTTTTTTTTCTCCCTATAGCAAGTTTGCTGGTCTCAGGGAAAATCTGTTTCAGAACCACCGTTGTTGGGCTTAGTTTTCTAACTGTCTTCTTTCCAGGGATTTCCCCCTTTTTATTCCTTCTACCCAGCATCTGTCTTTTCCAAAACACTGGTTAATAAAAGCCATCCGTCATCAAGTCCCAAGAGCATGGCTCTACATCTTCGTTGTCCTATACTCTCTACTCACCCTGGCTATAAAGAACCACACACCGGGCCGGGCGGTGGTGGCGCACGCCTTTCATCCCAGCACTCGGGAGGCAGAGCCAGGCAGATCTCTGTGAGTTCGAGGCCAGCCTGGGCTACCAAGTGAGCTCCAGGAAAGGCGCAAAGCTACACAGAGAAACCCTGTCTCGAAAAAACCAAAAAAAAAAAAAAAAAAAAAGAACCACACACCGAGTAAAGTTCATGTTCATGCCCTAGTTTCTACAGCTTGCTATTTTTTTCTTTTTTTTTTTAAACGTAATTTCTTTATTGATTCTTTGGAAATTTCGCATGATACACCCTAATTCCGCTCATCTCCCAGTCCCCCCATATCCTCCCCTCACCCCTACAATTTCCCCCCCCCCAAAGAAAACCTAGACTTTTTATATTGCAAGCATGTGCTAATGTTAATCACTCTGCTATATTGCTCACTGTGTACCATCAGTTTAGAAAATGATGGACCTTTCCTGAGGCATTTAATTAGATAACTAGACATGTTTTTACAGATGAAGTGAAATAGAGATACATTTAATTTTTGTGACACTAGAGCCTGTGGCTGTTGGAAGTATGCAGGCCTACCACCTCAAACAAGTTCAGACCACAAAAGTGAGGAGATAGTCTAAGGAATTACTTTACATCCCCGAAGGCCTTTCCTTTTCCCTTCTTCCCTGTACCTCCCTCTCTGTATTGGTCCTGGTTCAACTCTTCTGGCTTATCTGTGCATGTATGACTTACTGCTAGATGGACTGGGAGAGAGCTGGTCTTTTACCGCAAGGGATTTTCGCATCTCTGTTTCTCTCTGATTGGATAGTCCTGAGTGGAATTATGTGTAGTCAGAAGACACAGAGAATAATGAGAACACTTCATTTGGGGCCAGTTCATAGGGAAAAGGCTAGGTCTCAGGAAAACTAGACTGGGCAGAAGGCTCTAATTGGAGTGGTGTAGGAACTGATGAAGTAGGATGTCTTAGGTCATTATAATGTGCCAGTGTAAGCCCAAAACACAAAACAAAACAATCATGAGGGAGGAAAAAGAAACGTAGTTTTCCACGTATGCCAGGCTAATGAAGATGTTTCCTTAAAGCTGAGATCTAAAAGAAAATACAGCAAACTTCTCTATCTGGCATTATTGCCCAAATTAAAATACACACATATACACTTTCTTTCTAGGAACAGTTCAACTGAAATTCATTCTCTCTCTCTCTCTCTCTCTCTCTCTCTCTCTCTCTGCGTGTGTGTGTGAACCAATTTGATGAGGTTCCTCTTTTTATATACCCACCACTACAGGTACCTGTTAGGAAGGAGACCTCTTTCAGAAACAGTAAGAAATGGCCTGGTGACTGATCCATCACCATGATTCCTCATACAGTTTAGACTCACAGTGATAAACAAAGCTTTTCCAGTTCTCTTGTGATTAACAAGCATTTACTGTCTTCTCTATGTAGAAGACATTGCTTCCTAATAGTTTAATCTCTGATCCTACTTCCTCACTCTGACTTAGTTTTTATTTGTATCATTTATTTTTTCAACTGGAGATATATGAGCTCTTCTCTCCATAGAACTAATGATTCAGTATCACATACATATACTTTTTTTTGTGTGTGTGTGCAGCAATGCCATTAACTCTCTTCAGACAGGCAAAAGAAAGTTGTGTGCATGTTCAACGAAGTGCAAGTTACATGTACTTTACAAAGCTAGGCAAATTTCTCTTGAAGCATCTCCTTTTAAATTTGTACGTAGTTGGGCCAAAATATCCTGAGTATTATGTACCTCGGTGCTACTTCATGGTGAGTTTTGCCTGGGACTGCCATTTGTCACCCTTAGCCAGTGATGTAAAGGTCTGTTTCTTGTGCTTACCTGCAGACTCGCGTTTTCTGGTTCTTTTTCTCCTTTGGGAGATTTTTTGTTTTTGTTTTCATTAACCGTCCATGTTTTTGCTCTCACTTATGTCTAGGATGTGATAAGCTGGATGTCCACACATGCAGGACATGATCAAAATGTGCATTGTGGCTTTTTTTCCACTGGTCTGTGTCTCCATGCATTCCCTGGTGATCAGGGGCCTGTGGGTTTTTTTTCACACACTATTTCAATTGGCCTTTCACACTTCTGGCCAGGGTTCGGGCTTGAGGCTTTTCAAGATTTACATGACAGATGCAAAGAGCACAATGGGTAGAATGATTCTGGGAAAAGGAAGAGAGGAAGCCTCAGCTCCTCTGCAGAAACTCAGCCTGCCTTCGGGCATGGCATTCTCTTGGCTCCTTTTTCCAAATGTGCTTATTTTAGTATTGCCTTGCAGCAAAAGAAGTAAAGCTTTCATGCAGTTTTTTAAAATCTCTCGTGTTGAATACAGTGTTCAAATTTAAAAATATAAACCCTATTTCCGTTAACTAACTAGTTTAACAACTTACCACTACAGAAAGCTTAAGAAACTATTTTTTGCCAGGCAGTGGTGGTGCACGCTTTTCACCCCAGTACTCAGGAGGCAGAGGCAGGTGGATCTCTGTGAGTTGGAGGCTAGCATGGTCTACAGAGTGAGTTCCAGGACAGCCAGGGCTGTTATACAGAGAAACCCTGTCTCAAAATAAAAATTTTAAAAAGATAAGAAAGAATTTTATTTTATTTTATTTTATTTTTGTCATTTCATACATAAATACAATGCATTGTGGGTATATCCAGCCACCACTACCACCAATTACCCTCTCAGAGTAGCTGATGAAGCATTTTGTTCTAAACGCTTAAAAAGAGATGCCAGAAAGAAGTGATACTGTTTGTATTTAATAGTATATCTCTTTGTCATATTCAGCATTACATTCCCAAATTTGACAGAATAAGCTTCTTAAAGTAACAGTTTTTTCTTCACTGAGTAAATGCGTTCATCATTTCCCTTAATAAAAAACCTCTTGTGATAAGTCCTGGTCCATGTCATTCTCTTAATATTAACAACTAAGAACAGTGTGACATTTACACTAAGAAAAAATACATTTGGTATTTGCAAAGTTCTCTATTTATTAGAACATTGTGCTATATAAAGTTTGATTTTCCAGGGATGCTTTCTTTCACAGGTTTCAAGGGACTGATATCATGTCTTAAAGGAGTTGGGCTAGTGTGTACGGCTTGGAATTCAGGAGAATTTATGTTAAGTCTATGGTTGAGCTTTCAAAATGGCTACTCTTTCAAACGTAGTGCTTTTATGTATTAAGAGTCCTCTTTGAATATATGTGAAAACTTATTTTAAACATCAAAAGTTACAAAGATTTCCTGAAAAACGTTTAAGGAAACCATTAAATTATGAGATCAATGGCGTTTGCATGCCTGATTATAGACCACAAAGAAATTGGTTTCATCAAAGTGCAGTGCTGCACTCATTTAAAAGTAATTTCAGAGTTTTAAAGTTATTTTATCATATCCAAAAGAATAAGCTCTGGAGATTAAAATATCACCCTAAAGCACATATAAATTACTGTGTCTCGAAATCTATTATAATCCATAATTATTTGAGAAAATGAGCACATACCTTTAATACCAGCACTCAGGGGCCAAGGCAGAGCAGCTCCTTGAGTTCAGGCCAACCTGGTCTATGTAGTTAGTTCTTGGCCAGGCAGGGCTACATAATGAGACCTATTTCAGAAAAAAAATTAAGATTCATGTGTCCTAAATAGTTGTACAAAAAATATTTTGTAACTTATTCCTATTTTTTTTAACTATAGAAGAACCCATCTAGACCAATATCCAAATCCAGTATTAAGTTTCAAATGTCCTTTGGGAAATATTAAATAGTACGTAAGGTATGAGTTAAACTTTAAAAATATTTATTTTGTAGAGTTAAGGGTTGTGGGTAAATGGAATCCCAGAATATACAAGGCCAGAATTCCAACCCAACACTGAAAAATAATAATAAAAAGAAAACATTAGCTTTTGGTTAATTTTACAAAAAGACTATTATAGTGTGACATGCCAAGAAACTTCTCATACCTTGAGCAGTAACAACAACAAGGATTAATATTCTCTCTCTTTCATCTCAGATATCAGTCATCAAATTAAATTTTCCATTTGGGGTGAACCTCTTTTTATTAGCGTGCATGAGGAGCTGTTCCTAGAAGAATAATTTCAGTTTATTCAGTTCTTTTGTTTTTCTGTTTACCTCTTTGTTAAAGGACAGATGGCCTTCTGGAGAGAAAAATGTAGGCAAATTTTAAGCAGGCATTCATGGCTAGGCCCATCCTTAGAGCTTCGAGAATTCGAGGCCATGGACCTTCAAAAGCCATGACATGACATTCATGATAACATGAATTGTTATCAAGTAAGAGATCCCCCACCCCCACCCCAAATCTGGGATTTCCCCATAACTAGCCACCAACAATCCTCTTTAGTTTTGACTAGAGATTCAGAACCACAGATCCAAGGAGACTGGCCTGTTCACTCAGCAGAACAGGGGACAGGAAACAGGCAGGACAGTGGCACTGTGTATCTTCCCTCACAGTAGGGCAGGTGGCTCTCTGGCTCTCAGTTGGCAGTGTGGCTTATGAGACTGAGTGCTGCCAGAAGTTTCTCCTGTCCCACCCGGCCCTGTGGTCCCACAGCCGCTTATAAAATAATAACTCCAAAGTTTAATATTAATTGCAAATTCTATGGCCTATTGGCTCAAGCTTCTTGCTAGCTAGCTCTTACAACTTAACTCAACCCATAACTATTAATCTATGTATCCCCACATGTTCTGTGGCTTTAACTGCATCCATTACATGTTGCTCCTTGGACAGCAGTTTAGCATCTCCCCTTACTCCCCTTTCACAATCTCTCTCGGATTTTCCCACCTGGCCCCATCCTGCCCTGCTATAGGCCAATACAGCTTTATTTGTCAACCAATCAAAGCAACACATATTCACAGCACAGAAAGACATCCCACAGCAACTGAGTGTCGCCTCATGGGTGCAGGATCACCCCTGCTATGGAGCCCCCCATCTCAGTAGAAGCCACTGTTTGTGAAAGAACTCTGTGAGCAGGGTTTGCAGCATTTCCTCAGAGGACACACTCCATGACAGGGCTCCCTGCATGTAGGGAAGCCCAAGCCTGTGGCTTCCCTCCCGATCTTCTGAGTTGGATCACAGTACCCCTGAGTCAGGGGCCGCTCAGTGGCCAGGAAACACCTCTTCCCACAAGTCATTCTACCTTTGTGATTGTTCGGAGGACACAGCAACAGTTAACACACACTCAAACCCATTATAGCTCTGAGATTTCCCACGTCCAGTGCTCTTGTGAAACAAACGGTGCTTTCCCGGGCCATCCGAGCTGCTTCTAGAATTTTTGGGGTCACAAAACCCCCCACAGATATGTATTCCCCTGTGAAACTCAGAAACACGAGATTATAAGAGTGGTGACGGTCAGGGAAAGGGTTCTGTGAATGCTTAAAAAACAAATTTCCAGGCCGGGCGGTGGTGGCGCACGCCTTTAATCCCAGCACTCGGGAGGCAGAGGCGGGCAGATCTCTATGAGTTCGAGGCCAGCCTGGTCTACAGAGTGAGTTCCAGGAAAGGCGCAAAGCTACACAGAGAAACCCTGTCTCGAAAAACCAAAAAACAAAACAAAACAAATTTCCAGAGGTCTTTAATATGGCTAGTTATTTTTTATTAATAAATAGTTTAAAGTCAAGCTGACATGCCCTTTTAGAAGGATTTGGAGGCCAGAGCAAGAGGACCCTGAGTTCAAGGCCAGTCTCAGGTACAAGAAAGCGAGAGCTTGCTATTTAACAAGCTGGCATTCTCCCTGCGGAAGGCCGAGGACTGTCGGGGATAATGGGCTGTCGGGCGGGTGTGCATGACTCCCGTCTCCTCCCCAGGTGTGCATCGAGACCTACACCTGCAGCTGTCACCAGCGCAGCATCAACACGGCTGTGCGGGCCACTCTCAGTCAGATGTTGAGCGACCTGACCTTACAGTTACGGCAGAGGCAGGAGAACACGGTGAGCTCATCGCGTCGCATGTCTAGCGCGGGTTTGGTGATGACACGTATGTTACTGCATGTTATATGTCCCAGACCTGGGCCTGTACCGCCATGGCTACTGTCCACTGAAAACACTGGGAAGTACTTTTTATTGGGACTTTTATTTATATAAATTTAGCTATATAGAAATTTGCCTATTTTGCTCACAAAATATGAAGCGCTCATCCTTATGGTTTTTTGTAGTAAACTACAATAAAATTTTGATCATTGTTTTAAGTTTTTACAGTTTTTAAGAACTTTTCCCATTAAATATTTTTGTTAAAAATATTATATAGGTGGCTAGAGAGATAGCTCAGCAGTTAGGAACACTGATTGCTCTTCTAGAGGACCCGGGTTCAATCCCCAGCACTCACATGGCAGCTCACAACTGTCTGTAACTCCAGTTCCAGGGGATCCAATCAATGGCTTCTTCTGGCCTCCTCAGGCACCAGGCACACATGCGGTGCACAGATATACATGCAGGCAAAGCACCCATACACATGAAACAATTTTTAAAACTTTAAAACATATTATGGCAGTTAACTTGTAAAATGAAGTGGGGGGGGGGTGTGGTAGCAGTTCACCGCATACTATGAGCTTGGGTGTGATTTCCTGGATTAACTAAAGTGACAGCAGGATGTCCCCCACCTGCCAGGGCCAGCAATGTTAAAGCTAAGTATCTGGTGACCTCAAAGCCCACTAGAGCTTTCTGCTCCAAACCTGCACAGATTGTCTAGCACGAGCCTCCAGGGGATGGAAGTCACCTTTTGGTGTGTGTTTTCTTCTAGGGATGTCAATAAGAGATACAGCTTCAAAACTAATGCTTTGCTCCAACTTTAAAATCGGCCTCTGTAAGGATAACTCGTTAAAATTCCCATAAAACCCAACAAAGTGCTCACTGCGATGAAGCTCATTATTGTTTAGGATAGGCAATCTCAGTCGGGGTTAGAGATATCCGCAGACAGAGATGGGTTTTCAGCTGTTCAATTTCAAATATTTCTCTCTCTTTTTTTTTTTACTTCAATTGTTTTCTAATTTTTGAGGAAACTGTGGACTTGAAGGGAACCCTACAGATGGTCAAGTCAACTTTCTGCGTTCCTTATTTTACAGATGAGATACGAAAGCCTGGAGAGAGATAGTTGAGCTATAAAGTTAATGAGCTACCCTTGAAGGAAGCAAAGTTAAGCCCTAGGCTCTGACTCCCAGGCTACATTCTCCATCCACATATGCTCTGGCAGCCAGTGCAGACAAGCAGCAATAATTTGGAAAAACAAATGCTGATTATTATTTTCCTTTTGTATTTGCTATACCCAAAGCCCAAATTTCTAATAAACTAAGATATCAGTTACTTTAGATAACGCCTTGTTGGAAGTGATCTCATTTATCCTGTGATTTTGGATATGACGGGTATAGGAATGTTGGCTCAAAAGAATCTATAAATGGAAAACATATTAGGAGAAAAGGAATTTCAGATGCTAAAATTTCTAAAATAATGTCATATTTCGTCCTTGCTAACTTGTAACACAATTGAATAGTCTACTATTAGTAATACCTAAGATTCTTAAATAAAACATTTAAATGCAATATTTTAAAGTACTCCAAATTATGTCCATTTAATTTTATTTTTGGAACTGTAACTAGAAGACAGTCATAATAATGTTTGGGGCAAAGATCAACTGTACCTGTGATAGAACATGCTATCTAGCCCATCAGTATAGTAGGCTAAATCATTTTGGGTTTTATGCATATAATTTATGTCACACAATGACAAAAATCATTTAGCAGTGACATTCTCAGAGCATGTCCCTATCATTAAATGGTACATAACTATGTTAGATGTTAAGTCATGTGTCTCAGCCTCCTAGTGGTTAGGTCTTCCTCAGAATGGTAGCAGGGACAGCTGAGGAGGTCTGGTTGTACACTGCAGATGCTATATGTCTCTATCCTGTGTTTTATGTGACCACTCAGCCTGCTGGTCCTGCTCATCACTGACCATTTAGACTCACCCCAATCAAAGGCAAGATCTAAAATCATGTGGAAAATTGCTGTTCCCTATGGACTTCCTTTGTATTACTCAGGTAGTCCTTTGGAGATGGATTGCCTGTCTAAATGAAATTCTCTTTTTATTCTTACCTAAACGAAATTCTCAGGATGGTAACCTTTGAAGCCTTTGTGATGTCTAGCAGAGGGAACTGTCAGTTTTTCCACCTAAAAATTAGATGCTTTTTCAAAAGCGATTAAAGGGAAGTGGCTATCAGAATGATAATGTTCGCTCTAAGGAATTTGTGCAGCCTCCCAGGGGGACACTCAGGGATACCTGGGAAGAATGTGTATATTCTGTAGCATAACTCCTCCCTGGAAAGACATCCTGGGCCAACTCAGAATTAGGAAGACCTGGATACGGCAGAAAGACAATGAATAATGTGAAATGCAAAGGTATTAGCATAAAATCCACCTTCCACATAATGTCTGCAGCCCCCTACCCTCCCCCTTCCCCAGGCCAGATTGCAGTTCTGATTTTGTATCCCTATAAATGCTGAGTTATCATCTCATTTTATTATTGAATTACTTAGATGACCAAATCCATTGCTGACTTATAAGCTGCTGATCTTTCAAAGTGAAATTGCCACGTAAACATATCTGGTGGCTGGGCTATCTGTATACCTCCACCTGTAAATGTCATTCTGTTGCATTCTCTTAGAAAATGTCTTAGAGACACCAATGTAACATCTCACAAAATCTGCTGTGGTAGCAGCTGGATTTGCAGATTTTGAATACAGAGCAGTAGATATATGTGCCTGTAGTGAGTCTTAAAAATGCAGCACTGTGGCATGATTTACATGTCAGAGAGCTAATTGGCATGAAAATGCCCTTCTTTTCAAACAAATCCTGCTGTAGAGAGGTAGGGAGACCGAGTCACCTCCTTCCCATTCTCAGCTCTGTGATCACTGAGTTATGCTTGCCATGAAAACATGAGTGAGCCATCTTACCTGTAAGCCTTTTGCTTTCTGTTTTTCCTAGGTGGTATCTCTGCTCTAACAGTTCTGGATCTACCTAGAGACCACCAAGCCAGGCTGTTTGACAGTCACAAGTTAATATGATCCCCCATCAAACAGGAAGGTGGCACTTTGAGTTATGTTCGTCTTTGAACCTGTATCCCCAAGTAGAGCAAGGATGATTCTTCTTATGGCTGTGTCTAGATCTGTTAGGACCAGGAGTAGTGTGGCCTGTCACCTTGCGATGAGTTATTGTCTGTGCGAAGATTAACCCACCTCTTCAGGTAGACGTTGCCCAAGTTCTAGCCCAGCAATGAAAGCATACCACAGGGCTTAAAATTCCAAGAAGTGTTTGAACTCTTGAATAGTTTATTTTGGAACTGACACACTCACAGTCTTTCTCTTCAGGGTCATGAGCTGTGAAACGCTTCCAGCGTGCTTGGGTACGACATCTGAACCCAGAGTCCTCAGGACGCCATTTGGTTTCCCAGAACTTTGCATTGTCTAAGAATCCGGACTTTTCTTGTCTGAAGCTCCTAATTGTCTCTCTGTGTCTCCCTCACTAGATAATTGAAAACCCAGATGCCCCGCAGGACTTCGGGAGTCAAGGTATTGGGTTTAGTTTTTACTAGACCTTTAAAAATGGTTGGGGTGTAAGAATACCTACTTGGTGCACGGAACTGAGGATATAAAGATGGTCCAAGCTCTGCCTGGCTTCGCCTTGCTTAGTATTATCTAACCAGCTGCTGATTTCCTTCTGTTCCTACAGTCTCCTGTGCCAACTGTGTGAGGGAGATTAGCACTTTACATCCCTCCCATTTGGAGGCTGTTTGTTCTCCCTCCCTCCCCTCCCCTCCCTTCTTGTCTTTCTTTCTTGTTGTGATGCAGGTTTAATTGCTTAAATGAGAATTGAACAGGGAGTTCTAGAAACCTGAGTGGCATGTAATGTTATTGTTTTAGAATTATGTTGTTTGTTTTTTTTTTTAATTCACCCACACAGCTTTGCATTGACTGTAGAAGAAATTTACTTATAATGAGAAAGAATCTTTTATTTTCTCCCTGGGTTGTCTTTTGTTTGTTTTACATTAAAAAGGGGTGGCTCTATTCCATTCTCCTCTTTCCTATGATGGTTCTGGTACCCTAAAAGAAGCCTCATATCTGAAAATCATCAAAACTCATCGAAAACACAGGATGGGAAGGGCGTTGAAGGAGCTTCCGATGCCCACCAGGATCTAATGCTTGCACCTCCTCTGTTTTGAAGGCTTAACAGTAGAGGCCCTTTGTGATGATGTTGTCTCTGTCCTGGCTGTCCTGTGTGAGAAGCTACAAGCCTCCATAAAGTAAGTCCCCTTCCAGCCTGGCTCGTACCCAACAGTTGTTCATTTTGAAACAACTTCTATCTACAGCATCATTGAAGCTATAGAGTATTCGTCTGTTCAGTAGTTCCCTCCCACTGACAGTTCCCTGTCATTCCTGAGAAATACAGTCAGAGATCTCTGTCCATCCCAGGTTATTAAATGCCATTCCGAAAGTGTATCATTGTCTGAAGTGAAAGGGCAGGGTGGGGGGCAATACTTAGAAAGAAGAGTGAGTCCCTTGAGCCCAAAGCTGAGTAGAGAGTAGGGGAGTCAGAGCTGGAGGCTGTAAGAGCAGGTCCTGACTGCTGGGCGGTGGTGGCACATGCCTTTAGTCCCAACACTCCGGAGGCAGAGGCAGGGGTCGCTGTGAGTTCGAGGCTGGCCTGGGCTACAGAGTGAGTTCCAGGACAAGCACCAAAGCTACAGAGAAACCCTGTCTCAAAAAAAAAAAAAAGAGTAGGTCCTGACTTGGGCATGACTCTGCTGTGTGACTGACTGCCAACGATCTTTCTCATGGGACCTGGCTGGACTTTTGTGCTCTGTTAATGACAAGGCTGAATTATGTGGGCTTTTTTCTAGCACTCTCTATTCTGGTCCTTAGCTTTTGACTTTTGGTAGAGAGTACAAGCATGCTAAGTTTATACTTTCTAGACAATAATTGATATTTTATATATATATATATTATATCGGGTAAAATAATATTATATGTCATATAAAATATTTCAGTGTTACTGTAGGAACAAGTGTGAAAACTTCCTTAAAAGTCAACTGATGCCCACCCACTAAGATCACCAGGAACACCTCAGGCTAACAAAATTAGACTCACTAACTTGTCACAGTGAGCACACACACTGGGAAACTAAAGAGTACCCAGTAAAAGTGGATTAGGAAAGAGCATAATTTTAGTTTAAGTGATTTTACAGTAAAATAAGAGTTATGTTCAAGGATTGAGTCTTGTCAGGATGTACGGTCAGTTTTAGCATCGGGCATCTTAATTTCTATGTAGTCTATGAAAGAAACAGTTGGTGGCTGAGTTGTCACTAGAGAAGAAGTAAGCACCTCTCACAGGAGGGGATTTGGTCGCCTTCATGGATACACCCTCTGTACTTCCCTTAACTATGGTTCAAGAGCAGTTGTCCATGCGCCTCCAGCTTGCTTGATCACAGTCTTGCAGAGGTCTTGTGTGTTCTTGACATCCGATGGCAATATTGATGTTCATCAGAAAGGCTCATCTGGCTGGTAGCAAGGAGGGAGCTGCGACTATAAAGATGCATCTTCCCCACCCACCCTCTCTAAGCCTTGGCACTGAGCAAGTACAGCAAAGGACACCAAAACTTTGAAAAACAGAACGATGGTGGTCATTACTGGAAAGAAATAAGTGAAACTTTTTAACAGCTTCATAAGGGAAAAATAAAACCTTGAGTTTTTAGATTGTACAGAAGTCTGTCTGTAATCATGGTGACTTATAATTAAAATATAGCCATCAGGATATGTCAGAATGAGCCTGAAAGTCTATAAATGGTAGAGGTAAACTGTATACTGTTCAGTGATAGAAAAAAAATCTTCAGTTGGGTCCTATAAATGCCTGGCCCTAAATTTATGATTCTTTGTATGCTGGTGGCTCCTACATGAACCACAAAGACCTGGAAGGGGATCATATAATCTGGCTTATCCAGGACATCCAGGTTTTTCTCCTGATGTAAAAGTATTACAGGCGTTTATTTTTGATAGCTTTAAGGAAGTAGTAGTATGTGTGGAGTCTTATACACTGTAATGTGACTGATGTGTAGTAGATATTTGATAATGATCTGGTTCTAAACTGGTGTGTGTGCTCTGGGAATTGCTGGCACTAATTCTACTTTCTGATGCAGTTGGGAACATTGACATTTTTAATGACAAAAATTGGTCTATAGTTTTTAAGAAAGTGCCAAGTACAAGCCTACAAAACCAAAGGGCAAAGTGCCCATCAGCCATTGACGACGTTTCTTAACTCCATGATCTGAGGAGAGGCTTTAAAGTGGAAAGCAATTGCCGGGCGGTGGTGGCTTACGCCTTTAATCCCAGCACTCGGGAGGCAGAGGCAGGCGGATCTCTGTGAGTTCGAGGCCAGCCTGGTCTCCCAAGTGAGTTCCAGGAAAGGTGCAAAGCTACACAGAGAAACCCTGTCTCGAAAAACCAAAAAAAAAAAAAAGTGGAAAGCAATTCCTATGGCCTAGAACACATTTTTCTCTTGAGTCCTAGACAGCGTTAGGCAGGCTGGCAGTCGGCTTCATGGTTTTGACAGGATGTGCAGTCTTGGGTTTTTGATGCACTGCCCCTGATCACAATCCTGCCTCTGGAATTTGATTGCTTATGGTCTCTGCCAATAATTTTAGTACCCTAAGGGGAGGGTGTGGGTTTGCTACAGAAGCTGAGGCGCTGCATGCTTAGAGTAGTTGAGGTACCCCATACTTCTCTGTTGGCACTGTAGTATTCATCCCTTTCTTCTTAAATGTTCATATTTGTGTGCTCTCTTCTGATTCTACTCCCTCAATTCCTTCTTTTCTATTAGCTAAACTTGCCATTTCATCTGTCTTTTAAGTAGCTCATTTTTTTTCTCTGAAATTCCAATGAGCAGTCTTTGTCCTAACGATCATTTTCAAAATGGGACCCCAGGTACGTCCAAGGGCTTAGTCTCATAGAGACATGTGTGTGTGTGATATACTGCGTCTCTCCGGAGAACTCTGAAATACATTGAGGTACTCAGTACATCTCACCCACAGGCCTTGGAGATGTGCTATTAATAGCGTTCTACATTAGACAAGCTGAGCTACATGCTCTTTGTCAGCTCAAGAGTTTTCCAGAGAATAATTGGGCTTAGAGTGGCACGAGATTCCTTCTCTGTCTGTCATCTGCCACTCTATCCCAATCTCCCGCTCCAAAGAATGTCAGACAGGAATCTGTCTGTACCAAAGAAGGCTTGGAGTCCATAAGGCCGGCCAGAGTGGCCATATCAGCTGTGCTAATTCTACCCCAGCTCTTACATAATTGCTCACTTCCTTCTCTTGTTTTTCTAATTAAATTCAAATCTGGACCAAAGGGGAGCAAACATTTGGAGGAAAAAAAAAAAAAAAAACATTTAAAACCCAGCACTGTAACAACTCCTGTGAGATGCTGAAAGTGCTGCTGATTATCTTCCCAGGAGGTAACCTCCCTGGCTGGGCGACTGCTCAGCTGTATGGCCAAGCTGTCCACTGCGGAGAACTGTTCTGCTTGGCTGTGTACCTGGGAAGACCTGAGCAATGAGCAGGCAATGAGACAACCAGCCGATAATCTGCCATTTATGAAATGTTCTAATGAAAGACCGAGAGGAGAGGAGTAGCTCCCAACCCTCCTAAGTACGCAATCCCCCCCCCCCCCCCCCCCCCCATGTATTTTGGAATAGTTAGCTAGGTTCTAGGCTCCTCCCTACTCCATACATCCAAGTGTTTGCCTGTCAGTAAGTACACAAGTCTGAGAAAGGCTTGTACACTGTGCACGTGCTCAAAGGTCTCTAAGCGAGGAGCATTCGTGGAAGATGCTGAGATTTTTGGTGGCTCCATTTCCCAGCATTACCCATGCAAGACCATAAGTACTTTCCAGACTGCTGCAGCCCACATTTAAGCTGTGGTACTATCTCCAAGGAGACTCCAGGGCTAGTTTTCCTTGGCTATACATTCCTGTCAGAGAGGCTGGTGTCTGGGGCCTGCAGTGTTCCTCAGCTGCCTTTGCAAACATTCACAATAACCCTGACTGTTCCTCCTAGACTTATTCCTGATGGCTTCAGAAATTGAGAACCTTTACTTTCTATCTTTAGTTTTACAATCCTAGACAGTTTGAGAAAGATATTTTTTGCACTGGGACATTGAATCTTAAAAATGATCCCAGTTCGTCATCAGAAAAATTAACCCGAGGCGCAGTGATCCTTTCAGAATTGAGTTTTCAATGAAGCTTGTAATTGACAGTATGACTCCAATGTTCAACTCTCTCCAGTCTGTTCAAACAAAATTTTTGCGTGACCAGAACTTCAAACATCTTAGCTAGTCTATAGGACCCATCCTTCTCTGGTGTCTCCATCTCTCTAATCCCCACTCCCTTATTTTTTTTAAAACAAATCTCATGTAGCTCGGACTGGCCCTGATTCTTATATACAGCTATAAATGACCATGACCTCCTGCCTCAACTCCGCAAGTGCTAGTATTACAGACATGCCCCACTGCGCCTGGCTTCTAGCCCAGCTCTTGCAAACAGGATCCTCACATCCTGTGCTTCACCTGATGGCCTTCACCTCCCAGGCCAAACCGCTTCCCCCTCTCTCTGCCCTGCATTTGTGCGTACTCTTTTGCACAACTCCATGATGCCACGGATACCTGCTTGAACTTCGGGGCTGTACAAAGGCAGCGTTTCCTATCACATGCCTCC
This sequence comes from Peromyscus attwateri, assembly GCA_902168425.1. Lineage (NCBI taxonomy): Eukaryota > Metazoa > Chordata > Mammalia > Rodentia > Cricetidae > Peromyscus > Peromyscus attwateri. The sequence goes on from CABHPP010104427.1 coordinate 28,617, forward strand.
TGGGCCTTTCTGAAGGGGGCTTCTCCTATGCAGTACCATAGAAACCTACGTTGAGTGATTCATTTATAGCACTTGACAACAGTGCTTGAGCTATGTGCCTCTCTATCTCGTCCTGCAGTGAAGAGAGTGCTAGTTTCAGAGCAGTGAAAGGCTGAGGAAACGTGTAGGAGGGAGGAGCTAGAAATGTGGAGTCTTTTTTTTTTTTTTGGTTTTTTGAGACAGGGTTTCTCTGTGTAGCTTTGCGCCTTTCCTGGAACTCACTCTGTAGCCCAGGCTGGCCTCGAACTCACAGAGATCCACCTGGCTCTGCCTCCCGAGTGCTGGGATTAAAGGCATGCGCCACCAACGCCCAGCCAAATGTGAAGTCTTTACTTGGCCTGCAAAGGGTCAATATTTCTTGTCCTTCTGATTCTTCTAATCAAATTGTAATCATTATTGTCCTTCTGTTAAATGGTAATAACTTCTGTGGCAACTTATCCTTTATCCCCTTCTCTCTCATCCTCAGTGTATATACAAATGTAAGCAGCATTCTCTTTTCAATGTGTTGACATTAACCTTGTGGTATGCGGGACAAAGATCTTTTAGACTGTGGGTTGGTGAACTTTTTCTGTAAAAGGCCATATAGTGTGTCTCCTGATGGGCTTTTTTTAAAGTTGGTTTCATAGCCCCTTTAAAATATAAAGACACTTTTAAATATCACAGGGTTTGGCCTCCAGCCAGCCAGTTTTAGAGTCTGAAGTTGGTTTGGGTATTATCAAAGAACCATCCCCAACCTCTGTCTCACTCTGCTTGTCTTGCAGTGACATGATCTTTGTGAGTTTGGCGGGAGTGTGGCTTCTGGCCTCTAGGACAGATGGACAGGTTCCCTTTCCCTCCCCTCTTCCTAGCTTCTAACTCTTCCAGTTTGTTTTCACAGCCTGGCCCTCCCTTTCCCCCTCCTGCTGTCGGGAACCACCTAACTGTTGAGAACACTAGCCTTCTTTTCTGGCATTTATTTTAAACTAGGGAAAAAAACAGGAACAACCGAATATTACTATTATTGGCAGATTTCTCCTTTTATGGACAGTCCACTCCATAAGAGATTCTTGCATCGTTCCTCTTTAGAAGATTTGAACCTCGATTAAATGTGTCTTTGAAATTAAGTTTTCTCCATCCCTATGAGTCTCACAACATACTAGAATTTTAGCACCCTTTGGTGACACTAAGAGAAAACATAAGCTGGGAACATAAGAATATGTCTGTTTCTTTACTAGTTTATCAAGACAGCCCATAATGATGACTACCCATATATATATATTTGAGGGCTGGAGAGAAGGCTCAGCAGTTAGGAGCTCTAGCTGCTCATCCAGAGGATCTGGGTTTAGTTCCCAGCACCCACAGGGTGGCTAACAACTAACTGTCTGTCACTCCAGTTCCAGGGGGATCCAACACCATCCTCTGGCCTCCAAGAGCACCAAGTACACACATGGTACACAGACATGCCTGCAAACAAAATAGCCCTGCGCATAAATTAAAAATTTTAAAACGTGTTTCCTTAACAAATAAAGAAGAAATGTGGATGATGAATCAGCTAAGTGTTAGCTAATGAGATAACATGGCGGTCTGGAGGGGTCATGTCAGTATTGAAGTACTTGCCTAGCGTGTGTGAGGCCCTGGCTTTAAGCCCCAGCACAAAGAAAAAAAGAAAGCTATGGTGCAGGAGGGACAGGAAAAGAAAAGATGGTATAAATGGGTTTCTTAGAAAATGAAGGCATCAATGGTAATTAGCTTTTCTGGCATATACTGGGTTTGGCTAACATGTCACCATTTGTATACTGACTGTAGAAAATGTACTATAATGATATAAGATGCGGATACGATAAGCTGTGTGTGAGGGGCATAAAATAAGGTCATTCTGTTTCACCCTCAGTTGTTTTACAAAAGCTCAGAAACCTTTCTCCCAAGCTTACTCATTTCCCCAGATCAGTCTAACGCTCTCACTTTGTCAGGGCTGCCGTAACGGGGAACCAAAGGCTGGGTGCCTTGCACGGGGGAGCTGTTATCTCCTAACTGTTCTGGAGGCCGACGTGTCGAGATCAGGGTAGTTCCTCCTGAGCACTGTCAGAGGACTAGTCCACACCTCCACCTCCCCACTTGCCTTGTGGAGAGCCGTCTCCCTGTGTCTCTTCCTCCAGCCTTCCCTCTCTGCATGCCTCAGTGTCCATGGGTTTTCTTTCCGGGGACACCTGTTATGTTGGAGTAGGGCCCGCGCTGATGCAGTCCCTTTAACTTTGCTCCAGAGAAGACCACCTGCTCGGCTGCTGGGGGTTAGGACTTCAGTCCGAGGGACAGAGCTCTACCGATGACCCTGACCTTGCATCCCCTCGGGTGATGCCTGAAGTTTGTCCGGGTTCGGTCCCAGTGCCACCTCTCTCATTTTGCCTTTGTGTGTCGTCATCTCTGCGCTTCCACAGTGACAGCCAGCAGCTGCAGCTCCTGTACCTGGAATGCATTCTCTCCGTGCTCAGCAGCTCCTCCTCCTCCATGTACCTGCACAGGAGCTTCACTGACCTCATCTGGTGAGCATTAAACTCCCGATGCCCCCATCCCAGCCAAGGACTGCTGTAGCTGTGTCTCGGTCCCATTCCACAGTACCCATGACCTAGAGATAGTTTCACCTATGTGTGTGTGTGTCCTCCAGGTAGGAGAATGGCTTTATTTCTGTACATCAGTCCCAATTCCAAAGAGAAACTAGTGGTTAATATAATAAACATGCTTCCTACAGCCCTCTTAGACCATTTACATCAATGGGATCAAAAGAGACCAGACCAAGCGACGTTCAGGTTCCCAGTTTGTTCTAAAAATATGTATCAGGAATATACATGGAGCAAGAAATTCTAACCCTGAACTTATCTCTTGCTCCACAAGAGTGCTAATTGCCTACTCATGCCCAGAGATTTCAGGAAGTGAAGGCCCCACAGGCAGCCAATCAGTAGGCCCTGGATCCTGTTTTACTGACAGGGAAGAAGCTGAGTGATGGGTGTCAGTATGGGATTTGAAACTCACACCTTAAATGAGAAACGATTCGGTTATCCATAGTAAAATGAAACTTGATGAGGAAGTCTTTTAGCATTCTGAGCCCTATTTGTTCACACACACACATACATACACACACACACACACACACACACACACACACACGAATGGTCCTTGAATGCTTCTCTTGACGCTTTATCTAGCTAACACTAACGAGAGAAAGGAGGAAGACTGGGTATACTGGGTGTAACATAGGCAAAAGAAGGAAGAGTAGGGACCTGTGCTCTTCCTGGATATTTCTGTGGCAACTACTTGTCTTCCTGGTGGCATTCACATTTTATCACTTGGCTTTCAGTAAGGCTTGTTTATCCTCCCTCCTCTTCCCAGGAAAAGCCTCTGCCCTGCTCTCATTGTGATCCTGGGGAACCCCATTCACGACAAAACCATCACCTCTGCTCACAGCAGCAGCACCAGCACCAACATGGAGTCGGACTCTGCCTCTCCCGGTGTGTCTGACCACGGCCGAGGCTCAGGCTGCTCTTGTACTGCGCCTACCCTCAGTGGACCTGTGGCCCGCACCATCTATTACCTTGCAGCTGAGCTCGTCCGCTTAGTGGGGTCAGTGGATTCCCTGAAGCCCGTGCTTCAGTCCCTCTATCACCGTGTGCTCCTGTACCCCCCACCCCAGCACCGTGTGGAAGCCATCAAGATCATGAAAGAGGTAGGGGGCTGTGGGCGAATGCCTTGGGTTTGCCCACGGGAATCTCTATGCAGGGTCCTACATGTAGGAGCATCTAAACTGTCATCCCTTGTTGGGACATCATTACTTCCACATGACATCCAGTAACAAACAATTCTGAAGTCGGTGGGCATCTATTTGGGAGTTGTGGTTAAAAAGAAAAGAAAAGAAAATGTCAGAGACGTTCATTGGCTCCAAACTCTTTGGTGATTAGCTGTGTGTTTGTTAAAATTCTCATAGATGTACACCTGAAATTCATCTTATTGATATGGGTTTCCTCTGACATTTAACCCAAGGTGCTTCCCAAGGGTACTGTTCAGAGGCAACCCTAGATGAGATGCCTCCAAGTCCTGGGTGAGACCAGTGCTGCCCTGGGAAGCCAAGCAGATGAATTCTAGCCAGGTTGTTCTGAAAATAATGCCTCTGCTTATAAGACAAAAATGGCAAGTTGGAAAAGCTGGTTACCTAGATACCAAAATGTGCAGGCTTTGCACACAAAACACTCAGTACCCAGGATGTTTGCTTACCTTTTTGTATGTTATTCCCTTTGTATATTATTCCCTTGTGTCCCTGTGCCATATACACAGTGTACCTATTTGTCAAAGACGTAAAGGACATTATGTTTCTTACCATACATTCTCTTTCTGGCTCTATCTCCTGCCTAATAATAGGTATGAAAAAGTAAAGTTCCTTCCTTTGGTCTACCCTGTGGTGGTACTTTAGAAGTCCCTAGTGGTCAGAGCTAGGACACCAAACCACAGATGCTGTAGCTCTTACGCCCATCTTGAGATTTTTAAAAGCTAGAGGTAAAGTTCAGTGATACAGTACTTGGTTAGCAAAGGGGAAAAAAGGCACTGGGCAATGGGGGGTGGGAGAGATGAGGGGGTGTCTAGGACTATAACTCAGTGGTAGAGTCTTTGCCTAGCATGCACAAGGCTCTGAGGTTTGGTCCCCCATACCACAGGAAGATAAAAAGGTGTTCCTTTTCTTTGTGTATTTGTTGGAGGTCTTTGAGAAGCCTGCTCCCTCTGTCCCCTTCCCCTTCAGATTCTGGAGCAATTAACAAGTGCCTGACAAATTTAGGCATTCAAATACATTATCTAAGTTGAATTAGAGGATAAGGTAGGCTTTCAGGAGAAACTGAGGTTTCAGAATCCTATCCTTCAGGCTACTGTATCACTTAGTGTTACAGGACATTCTGAGCATGCATGACACTCCTTACCCAACACCAAAGAAAAACGAAATCCCCATCCCTCAGAGATGCAGTCACCCATCAAGAAAAGAGAAGAGGTCTCCTGGAGATGCAACTGTTTCTGAGTAATATTCCCGCTCATACTTAGGTATATACCTCGCTCTGGAAATAGAGGGTCATAGCAATGGGATCTACATTCTACACAACTTCATTAACCATTCTTTAGTGTAACCTCTAAATGACATTTTCTGTAAAGATGTGCAGCATATGGAAATAGAAATCGGTTAGAACTGAATGATTACAAGAATGTTACATATGAAAACTTATGAGAAGGCAACCCGGTACAGTTGACTAAAGACTCAGCTACTGTATTAAAGTAGAACACCTAAGAATGAACATCCCAATTCTCCAACCTTGATGGTTGGAAAAAACAGAGCAGAATAAATTGGAAGTAGCAAAAAGGAGAGAAAGTAAGGATAAAACAGAAAGTAGTGTGGGAAAAAGCCACACTAGGCAGCTAAGTCATGGTAAGCTGGGAACCTCTCCTTATAACCCAGGCTCAACAAATGGGAGGAAGTGGTAGATGGGCTGTCCCTGCCCCTGTAGGCAAGGTGGTGACTCTGGGTTGTAACAACAACCAAAGACTTTAAAACAACTTTCGAATTAATTGTTTCCGGTAGCATCTCCTGGCTGGAAGAGCAGACAACGGGATTCGTGCTCTGGAAGGCTCCAGGACTATGAATTCTAAGTCTTTTGGTGACTGTTGAATGTGGAGAGGTCAATAAAGGGGAAGAGAGACTTTGGTAGTTGATAGTGGCCTTGGTAATGCATAAAAAGGACATGGATTTTCCCACTGTGGAAAGGGCAGAACAGAGTAATTCTCTTTGATCTAGAACTTGTGCCTGGAGAGATGGCTCCATTGTTTAAGAGCCCACACCTCTCTGGCAGAGATCGGTTCCCAGCCCTCATGTCAAGAAACTCACAGGCTCCAGCTGGGTCTGAATCTGTTGCCCAATCTGAATCCTGTGAGCACCTGCGCTCACATGTCCACACATCCTCAGACACACACACACACACACACACACACACACACACACACACACACGCACACACGCACATACATAATTAAACGCAATAAAAATCTGTAAAACTTACAGCTAATGTAGGCCCTTGTAGCATTCCTAAATGCTGCTCAGCTGGGTTTCTCAGGTAAAATCACAATTTCAGATTATGTGTTGTAACTGTAACTGCTGGATGTAGATACATTACATATGACAATTTCAAACTGATTTCAGCACTTATGAACAGGGAATGGTTCACAGACTCCTTAAGCACGGAGAAAGAACCAGATAACCACTTTTTTGTTGTTTTTGGACCTCAGCTTTCTTCCCACACTCAGTGCCTTTGAACCTGTGCAAAAGTGTCAGAAGTGTACCAAGAGGAGCATCCTGCAAACAGAACCTGCCCTCCTGGGAGTTAATCATGTGGATCTGCCAGATACCCAAGAAAAGTTTCATGAATTGATGTAGCAACTCCATAATCCTCCAATAGCTTTCTGTAGAACTATCCATGTTACCTCATCTTATTGACCCCATCCCTGCAAAAGAGAATGAATATCTTATTACTTGTAGTTGTATTTTCTGCATTTTATTTGAAAAAAAGAGGGAAAAAAGCATGACTTCCAAAGAAGAATAAAGAGTCTCAACATATCATCCCCATTTCTGCAGCTCTTTCTGAAGGAACTGCAGAACCAAAGAACTGGAAGAACATCACTGGAAGAACACGTCAACTGGGAAATTTGTGGCCCATCGCCTAACAGGGGCTGCCTGACTTACAGTCATTTCATATAGTGTCATCTCCAATGTACTGTCACAGCATATAGTGACTGGGGCCGCAGAAGACATAAATTAAATCTCGTCAAAATAGTATTGATGGAATAATGATTTATTCTAAGAAAGAAGGAAAGTGTATCCTTGGCAACCACATGGATGAATTAGACTGAGAAATAAGCTAGGTACAGAAAGTACCTCTTGATCCCATTTATATGTAGATTCTACAAGTCCTGAACACAGAGAAGCAGAAAAGAGAATGGTGGTCACCGGGGATGCAGTGATGGAGGGGGGAGAGATGCAGGCTAAGTGACTTAGTTCGAAGAAGGTCTAAAGAGCCATTGTACAGCCTGGTGACTATAGTTATAACAGTGCATTTTATTTTGTAGCTTCCTAGTATCTTGTAGCTTCAGTTCACTTTATTAAAATGTACATTTAACATCATTAGTCTGAAGTGCAGAAGTTTCTTTAGTACTACCATAATGCCATGCTACAAAGCCCTCATGCACCAAAGTTTTAAAAATATCATATAACATTACCTTCAGGCTAAGAATACAAGGTGTATGTGAAATGAATTTGCTGTTTACCTTGGGTCCTGTATTAGTTACTTATCGATGGCTGTGATAAAACGCCATGACCAGGAAAACTTACAGAAGAAAAAGTTATTCTGACTTACAGTTTCAGAGGATATGAGTCCATCATGGAGGGGATTGGGGTAGTAGACAGAAGTCGCAGTGTCGGGAAGAGCTGAGAGGTCACAGCTCAGACTGCAGGCAGGAAGGGGCAGGGTACTGGGGATGAGACATCACTTTTGCAACACCCACCCCCAGTGACATACTTCCTCCAGCAAGACCACCCCTTCTAAACCTACCTAAACAGTGCCACCATTTGGAACCAAGAGTCTAAATGCCCAAGACCATGGATGATCTCTCATTCAAACGTGACATGACAACCACAGGAATCACCCTGAAAATACCTCATTGCATATGTATGATTGAAAAATAAAAATAAAATCCCAAATCAGAGAGTCTTCTGATTCTAAGCATTTCCAAGAAAAGATCCTCAACCTAGAAATCATTTCTCCTGCTTTGTGTCCTTCACGAAAGAAACGCACATTGTTTATATGATTTCATGATTTTAAAATTTGGTTTTTGTGATACTCACTTTTCTGTTCTTTTTCTCCTTTTTCCTGAAGATACTTGGAAGCCCACAGCGTCTGTATGACTTGGCAGGACCAAGCTCTACTGAGTCAGAACCAAGGAAAAGATCTATTTCCAAAAGAAAGTCTCACTTGGATCTTCTCAAACTGTATGTTCATTTTCCTTTTGGGTCCATATTGATTGGCCAACACTCAATATTGATTGAGGGCATGTGGGAACTTAGCTTGGAATTTTTCCCACCCTGAGCATGTTTGTATCATTTATTGTCTAGATCCCTTGGTGTTATACAAGTTAGACTATCTCTTGAATACTGTGCAGTTGGCCAAACCAATAACTCATATATATTTGGAGGAATTTCTTGATCTTTCCTGTCTGGGTGCTATTTTCTATCTTGAAGTGTCCAACTTCTCTGAACACTTTCCCTCTTAACCCCAAATTCATGAAATTTTGATGAGTCCACATTAAATGAAATGTGCATATTTCATTATTTACCCACAAGCCACATAAAACATCTCAATTTATAGTACTCACAACTTGCCAGATTGGCTTAAAACTGAATCTACACAAGAAACATACAAAAATTATCCACTGGAATTATTTAAGGGAAGAACTTTTCAATTTACAGTATGAGCTGTAGCATTCTATTGCGGTAGCCTCCATAGAAAACTTAATATTCTATGGTCTGCAATAATCACATTGGCATATACTTGGTAAGAATATGTTTACCTGGAAACATCTTCATGACTCTTAGCCACAGCAACTGTCCTATTTGAAGGTCAGAACATAATACAAAAATAAACTTTGCAGTGTCTGTTCTTGAATAAAATGATACATTTCCTTCTGGATTTTCAGTTGTACCCAGTAAAGCTAGTCAACCAAGAAGACTATAGTTTTAGGTGGGGAATTTTACCTGGAGTTCTTCCCTGCCCAAGCATGTTTGTGTCATGTTTGGTCTAGACCCTTGATGTTATGCAAGTTAGACTATTTCTTTGGACTACTGTGCAATTAGCCAGGCTAATAACTCTTGTATATTTAGGGGCGTTTCTTGATCTTTCATGCCTGGGTGCCGTTTTCTATCTTGAACACTGTTTAGCATCATGGATGGTATGACGGAGGCTTGCGTCAAAGGCGGCATTGAAGCCTGTTACGCTGCCGTGTCCTGCGTCTGCACCTTACTCGGGGCCCTGGATGAACTCAGCCAGGGGAAGGGCTTGAATGAGAGTCAGGTACAGCTGCTGCTTCTGCGCCTCGAGGAGCTGAGGGATGGGGCCGAGTCGAGCCGCGACTCCATGGAGATCAATGAGGCTGACTTCCGCTGGCAGCGGCGAGTGCTGTCTTCAGAGCACACGCCATGGGAGGCAGGCAATGAGAGGAGCCCAGACATCAGCATCAGTGTCACCACAGACACTGGCCAGACTACCTTGGAGGGCGAACTAGGTCAGACAACACCAGAGGACCACAAGAACGGGCTCAAGTCGCCAGCCATTCAGGAAAGCAAGGAGACTATGAGCAAAGTGTCAGAACCTGAGGCCATCGACCAGCCCGACGTAGTTCAGAGAAGCCACACAGTCCCTTACCCTGACATCACTAACTTCCTGTCAGTAGACTGCAGGACAAGGTCCTATGGATCCAGGTACAGTGAGAGCAACTTCAGTGTAGACGACCAAGACCTGTCGAGGACAGAATTTGATTCCTGTGATCAGTATTCCATGGCAGCAGAAAAGGACTCGGGTAGGTCCGATGTGTCAGACATTGGGTCGGACAACTGTTCACTGGCTGATGAAGAGCAGACCCCTCGGGACTACATGGGCCATCGGTCCCTGCGAACGGCTGCTCTGTCTCTCAAGCTGCTGAAGAACCAGGAGGCTGACCAGCACAGTGCTCGGCTGTTTGTGCAATCCCTCGAGGGCCTCCTTCCCCGGCTCCTAGCCCTGTCCAGTGTGGAAGAGGTGGACTCTGCCCTTCAGAACTTTGCCTCCACTTTCTGCTCAGGTTTGTAGACTGTCTTTTACTGTATAGGCAACAAGACCATTTAGAGCTTTGTGCCTTCATAGGCAATAATCTTCTTGATTGTGGTCTTAAAGCAGTGGTTCTCAACTTTCCTAATGCTGGGACCCTTTAATACAGTTCCTCATGTTGTGGTGACCCCCCAACCATACAATCATTTTTGTTGCTACTTCATAACTGTGATTTTGCTACTATTATAAATCATAATGTAAATTATCTGATATGCAACCCCAAAGGGGTCATGACCCACAAGCTGAGAACCATGTTAGTGAACCCTAGGGTTTCCTCCATTAAAGAGAGTAAAGGACTAGAAGACTTATGGGTGGAGGTTTATGATGCAGAATAAAGTTCCACGGCCTGGACTGCTCTCTGACCGGCTGTCCTTGGTACCAAGGGAGATAGTCCATCAGCTATCGGTGGCCCAGAAGAGCTGTGTGTCAGAGCCCAGCACTGTTGCTGCTTATGGTAATGATTGAGTCTCTGGAAAATGGTAAAGTTATATATACAGGCTTCTGTTTGAAATAATAATTATGCCATGGACCAGGGAGATGAGTTGGTCAGTAAAGACAACCTGAGTCTTGAGCCAGATAGCTGACTTTGCAATGTTTTTATTGTCATATATTAATTATATGTAGCAATGGGTTTCATTATGACATGGCATTTCCATACATGTATATAATGTGTTTGTATTATATCCACCCTTTCTTACCCTCTCTTATTTCCCTCCCACTGATCTCCTTCGCCCCTAATCTTCTCCCACTTTCTTTTTCCTCTTTCTTTCCTCCCTTATTTTTTCTCATTGGTGGGGGTGGGGTGGGGATGGGTGGGAATGGTAATGACCCAGTGAATTTCCTTACGGTTGTGTATGGGGGAATGGGCGAAGCTTTATTTACAGAATTATGGGCACCTTACCAGTAGCCAGACCACTGAAGAAAATTATCCTCTTTCCTGCCACCAGCCATTATATAAACCCTCAGGGAGGGGCGAGACCCTGTGAGAACCTCCCTTTCTATGACTGAACATTGATAAGCTCAGTCTGAATTCAAGCCCTCAAGAGGTGTGTTGTCTTAGGTTTTTATGGTTTTGATAAACTTGACTAAAATCAACCTCAGGAGGAAAAAGATGATTCTACCTCATAGCTACAGTCCTCCATGAAAGGAAGTCAGGGCAGGAACCCAAAGCAGAAACTGGAGCAGAAACCGTGGGGGAGTACTACTTCCTGGCTTGCTCCCCGTGGTTTTCCCAGACCGCTTTCTTATATAACCCAGGACCATCTGCCAAGGAGTGGTACCGCCCACAGTGGGCTGTGCCTCCCAAATTGATCCTTGATCAAGAAAATGCCCTCAGACTTCCCCACAGGCACCTGACAGAGGCATTTTCTCAGTTGAGGTTCCTCTTCCCAGATAACTCTAGGTCTGTGGAAAGTCGACAAAACCCAGCTGGTACACGTGCCAAGCCCGGAGGCCAGAGTTCCACGTCCATCTTCCTTTCTTTCATCTCTTACATTCCTTTCACTCCTTCTTCCTTAGTCCCCTGAACCTTAGAGGGATTGGTACAGATTTCCTGTTTATGGCTGAGCGTTCAACGGTCTCTTACTCTGAGCAGTGAGGAGTCTCTGCAGTTATAGCTGGCCACTGTAGAACTAAGCTTCTCTGACCGTAGCTGACAGCAGTACTACCCTGGCTAGCTTTACGTCAGTTTTACACAAGCTAGAGTCATCTGAGAAGAGGGAAACTTAATTGGAAAAAAACAAGTTTCAATTAGATCAGCCTGTAGGCAGGCAAGCCTATAGGGCATGTTTTTAATTAGTGATTGATGGGGGACGGCCCAGACCATTTTGGGTGGGGCCATCCATGGGCTAGTAGTCCTAGGTTCTATAATAAAGCAGTCTGAGCAAGCCATGAGGAGCAAACCAGTGAGCAGCACCCCTCCATGGCCTCTGCACCAGCTCCTGCCTCCAGGTTCCTGCCCTTCATGAGTTCCTGCCTGGTTTGAGTTCCAGCCTTGGCTTTCCTCAATGGACTGTGACTCGGGATATGTAATCCAAATAAACCCCCTCCTCTTCAAGTTGCTTTCGATCATGGTGTTTCGTCACAGTATCAGAAGAGGAACTAAGATAAGTCCTAATCTACGGGCATAAACATAGGTTACAACCTGATGGCACACTGTGAAACAACAGCTGTAGCTTCCCCACTAGGGCCTTTGACTTCCTCAGCCACACACTTTTGGTTGGGTTTATGGTGTTGCACGTTAACTCACCCTGTGGAATAGGCCTCACGTCCATTCAGGAAGCTGTTGGTTACTGCCATGAGAGACGTACCATTATTGCACCAGCGGTACATCTAACTTGGTTGGTCAGTAGTGTGCCTTGCAGGATCCACATCTAAGAATGGTGCTGGTGTCACGTCTCCCCCAGCAGCCTGAATAGCACCTATGAGGGCAGTTCAGCACCATGAGGCTACCCAGCAGGGAAGAAGCCAGGCTCCTGCTTCATTTCTCGAGGTCCTGAAACCAGATTCTACAGCGGCTTCAACAATAGGGCCTTACCCTCTAGTTCTAATGAGCAGCTCACAGTGGAGACAGCTGCTCATATTGTTTGCGAGACCTCTGAGACGACTTTGGCCAGTTACTCATAGAAAGACAGTCTACCTTCTGCACTGGGATTTTTATTTAATAACAATGGCTTCTGGAAGCTTCTTTTCACACCACGGAAAGGTACCTCTATTCAAACATTTTTTGTTACTATTTTTAATTTTTTGAATCATCTTACCAAGTATCATATTTCTTCGTGGCTTTTTCATGCATTGTTATTTTGAGTTGACCCCCTCTTCCACCCACAGATCTTTAATTATTCGTTTAGACATTAAAAGCTTCAAATCTTTTTTCTCCCCTGCCCTGTCACCTGGTCTCTGTTCTCTTAACTGAATGAGTCTCTTAGCAGGTCTCGCCTGAGGACGGCAATCCTCAGACTGCTAGTGCGTTCCTGGCATGAGTGTCTCTAGCTGCAAATGAATAAAGCAATTTCAAGCAAAATTGCTTATGGTGGTATGGCGGGGGAGCTTGGGAATACTCGACCACAGGGCTTTTCTAACATGGCACTCGACCTGAGCCGTAACTGCTACAGAAGTTCCTTTCTGATCCTTAACAGAACAAGGTGGCGTCTGGGTTAAGTGGATCCCCAGGACCAAGTGAATTCTCCAGCCCTGCCCAGAGATGGACAAGAGGTCACAGGCACCTGCTTGGGAGCGGCTCTTCCTTAGATGAGTGGTTTGGGGTTAGTCTTGGGATTCACTGTGGCTGAATGGAAAGCTGACTACTAATGATAGGGTATTTATAACTTACCAAATTTCCCAAAAGACAAAGCAGTGAAGTCTAAAGCTCAGCTGTTTATTTTTTTTTTTTGTTGTTTTTTTTGTTTTTTGTTTTTTTTTTTGGTTTTTTCGAGACAGGGTTTCTCTGTGTAGCTTTGCGCCTTTCCTGGAACTCACTTGGTAGCCCAGGCTGGCCTCGAACTCACAGAGATCCGCCTGGCTCTGCCTCCCGAGTGCTGGGATTAAAGGCGTGCGCCACCACCGCCCGGCCTCAGCTGTTTAAACAAACAAACAATAAACAAACAAACAAAAAACTGTTTCTTAATTAAAACAGTTCTGGCTGGGCGGTGGTGGCGCACGCCTTTAATCCCAGCACTCGGGAGACAGAGGCAGGCGGATCTCTGTGAGTTCGAGGCCAGCCTGGGCTACCAAGCGAGTTCCAGGAAAGGCACAAAGCTACACAGAGAAACCCTGTCTCGAAAAACCAAAAAAAAAAAAAAAAAAAAACAGTTCTGACTCTAGATCCCCAGCCTGCCTAGCTAGCAGGAAATTTAGTCTATGCCTTCCGATTGGTCCCCATTGCAGGGTCAAACCCCAAGTTGGAGCTTATGCAAGATCTGAAAAGGAGGGCCCTCTGACCACCCTCAACTCCAGTGAGCCCTGTTGACCCAGTTCATAGGCTACCTGGGCCTCCATTATTCTTCCTGTGTCCTTGCGGGCCTGGAGTCAGAAGATTCTGGCGCAGCTGGGACGCCCTGCACACCTCCATTTGTCTTGGTCCTGCTAACCCTGCAAGTCTTTGCAGACATCAGGGAGCCACCCACTGCAGCCCCTCCTAGCTAGGCGACCTCTCATGTTTCTGGCTTGCTCTCTACTCCCTCCTCTCATCGTCCCTCAGGGAATGAGTTTCAGTCTTTGGAAGAGGTCCTTGCCTGGCAAATACAAAGCCTGAGGGCAAGGACCCTGTCACCAGGGTCAGGATCTAGCTATGGTTTTGACACACACCCACCCTCAAAATGGTAATCCGAATTTACTTCGGTGTCTTTGGGGAACTCAGAAAAGAACATACTGGGAAGAGTTCTAAAGGAAGTAAGTGCATGATCATGCCTCTGTCAGTTGTATGGTGTGTTCGCAGATAGTATGAAACTCGGTGATTCCTGAAGGAGAGGGATTCCTTTTTCTCTCTCCAGAGCACCTCGGTGACCCAGGAGCTGTTCTCTGTCGCTCTGCTCTGGTTTGCAGAGACTGACAGGCTAAGGTTTCTTCCAGCTGAGATGGCTGCCCTGGCCGAGCTGCGTATGCAGCCTTCCTGTCCAGCCAGGAGGGGAGGCAGCAGAATAAAGGAGCAAAAGGTTCTCATGGAGCTAACTAATGGCTGCTTTGAAAGAGTGTTCTAGATGTCTGTGGTGGTATTGTGTTCCCCAAAATATCGTGCACCCTAATAAACTTATCTGGGGTCAGAGACAGAACAGCCACAATATTAAACATAGAGGGTAGGCAGTGGTAGCACACACCTTTAATCCTAGCATTCCAGAGGCAGAAATCCATGTGTTCAAGGATACAGCCAAGCATGGTGACTCACGCCTTTAATCCCAGAAAGCAAGCCTTTAATCCCAGGGAGTGGTGGTAGAAAGCAGAAAGATATATAAGGCGTGAGGGCCAGAAACTAGAAGCATTTGGCCTGGTTAAGCATTTGGCTGGTTAAGCTTTTAGGTTTTGAGCAGCACAGTTCAGCTGAGAGCCATTCGGATATGAGGACACAGAGGCTTCCAGTCTGAGGAAACAGGATCAGCTGAGAAGTTGGCCAGGTGAGGTTAGCTGTGGCCTGTTCTGTCTCTCTGATCTTCCAGTGTTCACCCCAATACCTGGCTCAGGATTGATTTTATTTAAGAACTTTTAAGATTCCTGCTACAGATGTCCCATGTCTAGATGACCCTATTGCTGAAGACGCTGTATAGACTGGTCTCAGGACAAGATGGTGACCTCTGAGTGCCACATGTAAAGTAGAGAGCAGTAGAGGAAGGTAGCTAACATGGACTCCGTCCTCCGTGTGCACGCTCACAGTTCACAACTATTTGGGAGATAATGAGCTATATGCATTCTTCTTTTAGGAATGCATTGCACAAACACACATGGCAGAACAGCTCACAGTCATCTCATTGCATCAGCTCCTTTACAATTGAAACAGCATACATGGGTACCAGTCGAGCATTGACTATATAAATAGCAACGCAACCATGCAGTGCTCAGTACAGTCATTAAAAAGAACGAGATAGTACCAAGAGATGTCTACAATATACTGTAGGAAGCATCGCCTTGCAGTACAAAGTACGTGGTCTGTCTTATTGGTAACTATATTCCCATGTGCATGAGAAAGTGCTGCTGGGAGGGGTATCATTGAGGCTTAGAAGAGGAGGATTTATCATTTTTAATTTCTTATAGTCTATAAGACTATTAAGCGTTTTATACCAGGTATTTAATGCTGATTTTTAATGGAAATGCTACACTATCTCATGGAAAGGACTTCTGGAGTTCTATTGTGATGATTTTATATTCAGTCGTTCACTGGTAACCAGTCAAGCAGGTGGTCCATGTCCCTGCTCCTGACAGTAAAGAACATCTTCATTACAGATGGCAAGATGGACGATAGTTATTGAAACCCGGTAAATACAAGCACTGTGGCTAACATATGCAAACGGTCATACTTCCCTTAGTTTATCACTGCAAAATAGGTAATACAGGAACAAGGCCAATCAGAAAACTGCGTAGAGCCTGCCACACGGAACATACCAGGGAGTCTGTGTGCAGTACAGTTGGCTCACATTAGCAGCACGGCACTGTGCAGAATGCCGGTTCCTATCAGTATAACTTTAGGCAAATCGATCAATGTCGCACATGCACTTTCCTTGTTGAAAAAGACTGAGCATAGTCAAAAGAAATAACTTATGAGAAGGAATTGGTTATACACGACAGAAGTATTTCATGAAGTCCAGCCAGTGTGTCATTTTCTTTGTGACTGATATCATCAGAGTGGTCTGGAGGGGCTGAATGTTCCGACAGCACCCCACAACACCCCACACAGCAAACAGGCTGCTCCCTTGCCATGGGTGGTCTAAGTAGGATCTAATGAGATGACATGCACACTTACAGAAGCTGTTGATGCTCCAGTCCGTTCCACCCTTGAGAGCATTTTCGGGTCCCTATCTAGCACATTTGTGAACTTCACAGTTATGAACAAACATGTAATTGCAGATTTGCATTTCTCAGTTATTGTGAAAAAAAAGTTTCTATTTCAAACGAGAGGCATCTTTGAGGAAGGGGTCCTCTCAGACATGATTTAAAGAGTACATGGGCTTGAGCACTTGGCACCTGCATATTTAGGATGGACAGTTTCCCCCACATCCAGGAACCGAGTCTCTGAATGTTTGCAGAAGTGAATGCAATTAACATTGTACAAGCTGCAGATGAGGTGATGTCACCTGGGGGCTCTCTGGAAGCTGAGAGGCGGCAGCAGCACTCTAGCAGACTGAGCTGCCCTTAGAGCATGTGTGGATGGACTTCTTTGCTTGGTGGCTTTCTCACTTAACCTGAGAACAGCCAAGGAGCCGTGCAAATGAAAATCCTACTAAGTATGAAATATCAGTTTATAGAGGGTTTTAGGGGAAAATATGTGGGAACAAGACAATGACAAGTTTGTGTTTGTGACATCCTTTTCTCCTCATTTTTTAAAAACTGGCTTATTGACACAAATTCATACATCATAGTTTACCCTTTAACATGTATTCCTGAAGTGCATGTGGTATGTGGATGTGGGTGTTCATATGTCTGTGGGTGCATATATATGTGAGGATGTTCGTGCACATGTGTGCAGAGGCCTCAGGTTGACACGGAGTGACTTCTTCAATCACTCTCTACCTTATATACTGAAGCAGGGCCTCTCGCTGAGCCCAGAGCTGGCTGGTTTGGCTAGCGTGGCTAGCCAGCTTGCTCCAGAATTCCCCGTCTCCACCTCTCCTGTTCCGGGACTATACACAGGCTGCCAAGCCTACCTGGCTTTCTGAGTGAGTTCTGGGGATCTGAACCCTGGTCCTCAGGTTCGTGCAGCAAGTGCTTTACCCAATGAGCAGTCTCTCCAGCCCTTACAAGGTTTTCAATATAGTATGTTATTATTTGTTTCAATTTTTTTAACAAACATATACCATTAACATTGGTATTTTAAGGGTACAAGTCAGTATCACAAATTATATTCACAGTATTGTGTAACACTCAGCACCATTTCTAGAACTTTTCATCATCCTAATTAGACATCATTCCTCCTCCAATCCCAGTTAATCTACCATCTCTGTGAACTTATCCATTATAGGGAGTGCATATAAGCAGATCGTATAAATTGTCATTTTCATCAAGCTTATTATACTTACCAGAATGTTCTCAAGGTTCATCTGTGTTAGAGAACTGAGTAATATTCACTTTGATGTATTCCCCACAGTTGATGACCTGCGTGTCCCTAGACATGTGGTGGTTTTTCCTCTTTCTACTATTGTGAATAATTCTGCAATTAGCATTGATACATGCTCAAATCCTGCTTTCAGCTCTTCAGAGCACAGAATGCAGGGTAGAATGGCTAATTCTTACAGTCATTCTATGTTTAGCTTTTTTGTTTTTAGGTTGGTTGGTTTTATGAGACAATGTCTCACTGTATAGCCCTGGCTGGCCTGGAACATGCTGGCCTTGAATGAACTCACAGAGATCTTCCTACCTCTGCCTCCTGAGTGCTGAGATTAAAGGTGTGTATTGCCATGCCCAGTTTGTCTTTAGACTTTTGAAAAACCATATTGACTTTTACTTTATTCTTTAAACAAGAGCTTTATATTGCCCAAGTTCACCTCAGATTCACTGTGAAACCCATGCTGACCTTGCCTAGCCACCTGAGTGCTGAGACACACGCATGTGGCACCACACCTGGCTCCATACGTTCATGTTTTTGTATTACGTGCTGCCTTGGGTACCTTAGGTGAATGACTGCAGTTGGTTCTCACAATAGCCATGCAAATTACCATTCATGCGTCAAATGACTTATAAGAACCTGCTCTGTGACAGCACTATTGTAGCGAAAGATTCTCTAATGAGCAAAACTAACAGCCACACCTTCTCTCAGATCTGGCACTAGAGTGCTGAGAGAAGACGGTAAACAAACGTGTAGCTTGGCACAGGGGCCATTGCCTGTAATCTCAGTGCCTGGGAGGCTGAGGCAGGAGGATCAAATATGACACCAGCCTGAGCGACATAATGAGACCTGTTTCCAAAGTCTATAGATATTGCTTATCTAAAGCATCAATCTGGCATGCGTGAGACCCTAGCTTCAGTCCCTAGCACACCACCCACGTGTACACACACATACACACACACACACACACACACACACACACACACCCCTACACCTATGTAAACTATTAATACAATGCTAGGCAGAATAAATGGCATTAAAACAATACAAAATACAGGAGAGAAAGCAGTTACTGTGGCTTGGAAGGAAGCCATGGACTCGAAAGGTCTCTGAGAAGCTGACTTGAGACCTAAAAGAATCAAAAGAGGAACTCATCAGAGGTCTGGGAGACCATTCTAGGGAGGGCCAAAGATGGCAACGGGCCTGGAGGCAGGTGTAGG